>JAMKCH010085788.1:0-42243 GCA_023653785.1 Ophioderma brevispina | reverse complement strand
AGGGGGTCCCCGGGGGGTCCATAGGCAGAGCCCCTGGTGGGGTCCATGGGACGAATGTGTTTTCAGTCAAACTTGACATTCTTTTGACCCATTCTGGTGTAATCTGAAGCCTATTTTACAGCTACAAAATTATTTTTAGACCCCCGTGCGCACAGCTGTTTGACCCCACGCAAATCATCTCTTTTATTTTTAGAGCAATTTTAAGCAGTGGCGACACATTTTGACAACTGATATATGTAGGGGCATGCAAGAGCCATTACCTCTGCAAAAATCAGAAAAATCCATTGCGGGAATCTTGCCATATAGGCCTACAAAGGTCATGATTTTAGGTTATAGAGCCCTCTATAGTGCCATTTCCCATAGAGAGACGTGTTAAAATAGATTTTTAAGGAAAATCATGTTTGCCCGCAATGAAATTTTGTAAAATTTACACAGGATGATGTCAGTGGTCTAAATAATCCAAATTAGTTGTCAAAAGTGTGTCGCCGTTGATATTTTTTGTTTATTCTGGTTTTCTCATAGTAAATGAGACTTTCAAACAGCTGTGTGCGCGCACATTCGATCCGCACCCCCTTGGATACACCCATGGGCATCAGAGAACAAAGTATATTTTTGTCTTTTAAATTTGCACTCACATTGCTATTCATGAACTTTGTGGAAATAAAACCCACTGCAAGAAAATCATTCGAACAAAGATTTATACTAAAAGCTTTTACAAGAACAAAATGTCACATTTATGTTTTATCCATGCTAGCCAATATTGACTTATGCTCCATATTATAAAAAATAAAAACATTCATGTTTTGAGTAGCAACTGAATTGTAACCCATTATGCAAGAAATAGAAATGTAGCTTTCTAAAAATCTTACTTTTATTCTCTTATTTAGGAATTATTGCCTAAAGGTGCATCTCTTAATTTTAACACCTTGGTTCAGAAGCTTTTGTCGAAAATAGCTTATTTCCCAAATTTTAGTTGATTCTGATGTTTGTTTTGGTGTTACGAGCTGATGGTCATATTGGAATGTTCCACAGGTCAAAGCAAAGTAGTTTGTCTGTTCATGGGTAAAAATTACATAATTTTGAACTCCCTTCAGAAGAAATTGAGAGATTAGACACACATAAAATATTTAGGCCAACAATTCAGAATATATTTTGAGATCAAGAGGTATCAAACTATGGTTTTAAAAGGCATCTCATAAACATTATTGCTCAAGACTTACAAATGTGTGACTATGACTCAAAGCATAGGAGTTGCTGGTTCTGGTTGCATCCACAAAATCTTCCACATCAGAAAACTGGTAGGATTTCTATACAGAAAATAAATCACATATTTCTAAAATAATAAAAACACTAAAGTAAGTATTAAGACATGTCTAGCCAAGAAATCAACAAATAAATGAAATCAAAATAAAATCAAATCAAGCTTTATTTACCAATATCACATACAAAATGTCAATGCAGAATCGTCTTAAAATACATGACATCTAGACATAACAAATAATACAAATATCCTGGGGAAGTTTCTTAAGGATTTGTTGGGTACCCATGCTTGTTGCAGGAATTCTGAAAGTGACCACTAACAGGACCACTTTTCAATGAAAATATACCCCTAACAAGACCAGTTTTGAGTAAAACTATATCGGTTTCAGTGAAAATAATCCTCTAACGAGACCCAGTTGCAGTAAAATTATACCCCAAGTAAGACCTGTTTTCAATGTATGACTAAAAAATTTAAAGAACCAATCCATAAGAAAAATACCACTTGTGCTATGTAAGAAAATTACACACTCTGTGTAATTTTGCTGACATTGTTTAGGTTAATTTTCCTACTTCAATCAATAAACCGGTCACAATCTTAACTGAATTTGATACCACTAGCGGGACTCGAACATGATTATGGTGAATTTGATACCCTAGCGGTGGTCCCACAACCACAGCTAGTCCCTCTTTTTTGGAACATGCACGCATGGGTACCTGACCAAAATCCAAGAAACCCCCAGGACGAATATTGATAATCAAGAAAAGCTTTCTCTCAACAAAGTAAAAGAGGAGATTGTGACAACAGGACAATTCTGGGACTACACAAGTCTTGCCTGTTTTCGTCATCACCCGGCCATGTTAGTATTTAGAGTATTGATTGATATTCAAAGAAATCCTAGAGGTCATATAAATTTTATTAGCCAAAAAAAAATGAAGTCAGTTAAGCTAAGGGAGAAAAATAAGCATTTTGTGCGCAGGTAACACTGTGATCTTTTCTGATCAGGAATGCTTTAATAATGTGACACCATACTGCAATGTTCCTTCATATATCAGTCATTTAGAATAGATGTAACCTTTTTTGATTTAGCTACATCTGGATCACATAAGGATGCCCATGCATCACTCTGGAACATAGAGATAGAGTAATAAAAGGCTAGAGGTCGGACGGCCATCTTGAATCAGCGAGCTCACTGGTGGACGCTTAGATATTTACCGCACGAGCCCATTACACCTAAAACTTACAGCACGGAAAAATGCACTTTCTCGTTGATTTCGCCAAGCGACCCTCGCTTATAAAATGGTCCTTTTACAAGAACATCATCAGGCATGTGGTTTATGCAGAAAGTTTATCGTCGCAAAGATCGGGCACAGTGTTTTTTGCAGAGTTTCAAAATGGCTTCCAAAATAGCATGGGCTATAGCATGTTCGTAGTTGCTATGACGAGTGTGACGTATTTAACACAGTAGTAGTGCACAGTTGTAATATTTTAATTAGTATGGAACTTTGACCTCGGTAAGTGCGAAAACAGCATCCGCCTGCTCGTTCGTTTGTATTATTGGTAATCAGCGAAAATAAGTGTGTTCGTGCCCATTCTAAAGAAATAATCGGGAACAGTCCAGAGGCCTTGCTCTGGACAAATATATCCAGATCAACAACTCAAAGAAATGTCACATATCATATCTCATACCCCAAAACTGATAACTCATTACACTGGCGTATGCATGTCACTGAACTCTGTCAAAAAACTGAGGCTAAACAATTCAAATTGAAACCTTTCATAAAGGATTGAGAATGAAAATCTATTAATTGTTACATCTATTGTTCTCATATGTTCTATGAGAATTGTTGTTATGCATTGGTGTTGTTGTTGAGATGGAAATAAATCTGAAATCAATCTGAAATAAAATCACTTATTATAAAGAAATCATCAAAATATACTTCTTGTCAAAAAAAATCCCCCTTAGGATATGGTTTGTTTATAGCATACAAAACAATAAAAACTACAGGAAATCGCTATTGAGTTAAGTTATAGCTAACGACAGCAAATCACTATTGAGTTAAGTTATAGCTAATGTACTTTAATTCATAATTTGTATGCAAACTACTGGTATAGCCCAGAGGGTATTTTGAATCAATCCCACAATGCATTGCAATGTGCCTATACTGTACTAAACACATAGTACTTGTTAGCGTGCCAAAAGTTTAAGAACCACAAGACATTTCATGATCATGCAAAAATGCCTTAAGTACTAGCACCTTGTGGGCTAAAATAAGTGTAAAAGTCAGTGTTTTTATGTGTTAAGAATAGGATTTTTGTGGGATCACATGACCTTATTGAAGTGAAATTTCCCAAAACTGGTGCATTGTGGGATGGACCAGGACTCAATACACCCTTGAGTATAGCCTTACAATGATCTTTATCCCATTTTGGAACAATGGCAACTGATAAAAATGCACAGAGGATGACAAGAATTCTGTGCAACATGTCATGTTAGAATGCACAATTATACATGTGGCTTGACCAGGAGTATAGTTTACCTTGGGTAAATAGAGCATCAGAAATAGGAGACAGTCCAATGCTTACTTATGAAAATTTGTGTTTTCTGTATTTACCTTGATGGCAATGTAGGTAATTGATGCAACCTTTATTCTATAAACTCATTGAAGTATAGCAACTTCAAAATTTTATAAAATAAAATAAAATAAATAAATGCAAGTATTTATATAGCGCTTTACACAACGTCTCAAAGCGCTTTACATTTATAATAAAACAGTTTTATTAATCATACACACAGAAATATAATTTTTGGATATATCAGAGACATAAAAATAGTTCTTTAACAATATGTTAGCAAATGTGTTTACTTAAAAGTACATTTTGTGATCCTAGCACCTCATATTTTGTTTATGGTTCACTAGATATCCCCCCCCCCATTTTCCCCCCAAATTTCAGTTGATTGATAGTGCGTTTTGATGTCACGAGCAGATGTTTGAATCATGGTGCTCCATACGCCACTGTGTGGTCATTTGTCTGTTTATGAACAGAAAATACAAAATTACGAATTTCTTTCAGAGTAGATCAAATCTGCACGTAAGATTAGGTAAACATACTATACTTTGGTCAACGGTCCAGATGATATAAATATCTCAACTTTTTTTAGGTAAGTCGGGGGCCGAGGCTGTGGATCACGTAATGCCCCTTTAAGTATATCCACAGAATGTGATTTTTGGACAACAGAAGCATACAAATAGGTTTTTTTAACAATATGTTATAAATTTGGAATACTTATAGAATATAGATCAGGTTGCTGTAAAAAGTGATCTTCCTTTTTTTGAACCACCCTGTTTGTTATACCACTTACCCTCATTGAGCTCTTGGGTCTCCTGGCATCCATTATGAAGCTCTGGTCATCATCTTCGTAAGGTTCTTCATCCGGTTCACTCCATTCCACCATAAAAGTCTTGCTCACTATTGCACTTTCACTAAGTCCATTTCTATATACAAGAGAGATGGTTCTGGTACTATACTACTTGTAGAATTAGAGGAGTGATACTCTTATCAAAGAAAGACACAAATCGTGGTGATCCAATGCTGGTTTCATAGTGTCATGCCGTTCGCCGCTTTGATGCTCAGATGATGATATTTGCACCAATTCGTAGTCAAACAGAAATGCTAGCAGTGACCAAGCAGCAAGCAATGTCTTGCAATTAAATCAAACACCCCTGCTGCAGGACATGGCGCTTTGGTGAAAATTCCCAAAACTGAGTGCATTGTGGATGACTCAATTGGGTTCAATAGGATCTTGAGAGTTGGATCTTGGAGTTTATAAATTGAGATGTTAACTCTCACTAAAATACAACTCTCCCTTATTAGCATGTTATGGTCACATGAAGCATTGATGCTATTATTGCATTTTGTTTGATCAATTGCCATTTTTAATTTTATAATATCCAAACTGGTGAAGGGGATGACCTGATTTAAATTATGAGATTTTGATTGAATGACCTTTATAAACTCATTATCCCAATGGTACAGTTTTACACTGATAGGCAAATCCGTTTTAGAGTGCGAGAAACTAAAAACACGACTTGTAAGCCCCTAGAATAAGGTATTAAACTTACTATTGGTCGACCAAGTGAGACACTTTTTATCAAAATATCCAAACCAAACACATTTAGCCCTAACATTTCAAAGGCAAATGAAAAAAATAATAGACCAAGAGCAGGGGACCTGGAATGTGTTCGTTCAAGTGGCACTACATCCACGGTTTGATACCATAGTAGGTAGTATGGACCCCTTACACATCACCAGGTAGTAATGGAGTCAAATTGTGGTAGCACTTTTTTGCTACAGCATTTTGGATACTAAACACTACTGACCAGTAAATTGCTCAAAATAAGGGGTGGGAATCTTGAAAGCAATTCTCTTCTGTCAGTAGAGTTAATACTCATTATTATGGTATCAATTTACAACTTATAAAGACCTTGAGAGATTATATTAAATCATGACTTCTCGATTGTCGAACAATGCGACCTGGGGTCAAAGGTCGTGATCTTTTACCAATTTCACCTTATTTTGCAGGGAAATAACTTAATAAGGAAACACTAAGCATTGGAATTTAGTTTTGAATAATAAACTGACAGTGACTAAGAATAAATTTTGACTGATTAAGATGTCAATCTCAAAACAGACCCGTACTAAGTGTGTGTGTGTTGTGTGTGGGGGGGTGCAGGAGTTCAGTGCCCCCCCGCAAAATGGGCAGAAGTCCACTAATTGGCGATTTCTTTGATAAAAAGGTTCAAAATTCTTAAGAAAGTTCACTTTTGGTGATGAGATGTCAAAAAGGTCTAAAAAGACCTGTTAGGGGGTAAGGTCTATAGACTTTCAAAAAAAGTCCCGCACCCACCTAAAACATCCTGCGTAAGGCCTGGTAAAAACGATACTTTCAATTAAGATCAAAAGAATGGAGTATTTCAATTTAAGGTGATTCAGGTTTCAAATGATTACTTGACATCATTATTCCCACCTACATCAGTAAAATTAATGTCACTGCAACAAATTAAGCCAGGTTAGTTACGATCACACGGCGGACCTTTAACGTCACATCACCTGACATGGGTTAACTGATTCACAAGTAAAGTCCAAAAACAGACTTTCGTGTTTAAAACAGACACAGTCAACTTTGAAGGACCGACCTCAACTCGAGGTGTCGAGCTACGAAAGAGGACATTCCTTATGGCAAGACACCCAAGTATGGCAATAGTGGCAAGGGCGGGGAGGCTCTTTGGTGGATTGGGGCCCAGGACCTCCACTACTGTTTTCGATAGTAGGGATCTGCCTGCCTTCTGCTTGGGACAGTCATGGGACATGCCTGTCGGCAGTTGATGGCAGCATCCGATGGTGACATTGGGGTTCACGGTCTCCGACCTCGACAGGGGGATGGCCACCCCTATTGGCCCAGGTTCAGAAGGCTCACCGGTGGACTGTAGTCCGGACTAGCAGGTCCGGCTTCTTCTGCTCCGTGCTCCATTTGGCGCCTAGACGTTCTGTTCCAGGGGCAGAAGGAGTCCCGCAACCCTTGGGACGAGGAATGCATGGAAATGGGGGAGTCGTGGGTTCTCAAAGTGGGAAGGCTTCTGGCAGGACTGCATACGTACCGGGTTCTTGAGAGAATGTGGCAACGGAAGCGGGTGATGGCTCCAATTTGCCCTCTTTGCTTGTATGGGGATCATCAGTAATCCCCTCAAGATAATGAACTCGAGGAATGGCTGCCAATTCCTTTGCAGGGAGACCTGATCACTGTAAACCAGTTCTTCCACTGATGACACTTGAAATGCCACCAAACCCAATACTGTCAAACTTGTTTTCCAACTTGCAAAAAGCTTCGCTAGGCAGGCACTTTGGGTGGAGAAGGGCTGTCGCAAGCGGCAAAGCTTTGGCAACACGGTGGAGCGTGGCCTTGGTTTTCCGTCGTCACATCAGGCCATGCCAGTCGCTGCCAGGAGCGTCTCAAGTTGGTTTCTTCGCAGGGCCGCAGGGCTGGGTTAAGTCCATCCTTTGGCACTGTGCATGCATCGGTTGGTGCTTTGGCATGCTTGGTCCTGGGTGCGCTGCACCAGTGTGGTGCCCCTGTCGGCACCTTTGGGGAGCGGGGAATTTCACGGAGTGCAGTTTGCATTCCCATCGGTCATCCTGGATCGACGATGCGTAGTTGAATGATTATCCCTCCTCTGCCTTGACATGAGGTGTTTGTCGGCAGCCCATCTGGCCAGCCAGGGGTTTGTGGCCTTGAAAAGGTGGGTCAGCCTCGGCGGACTCAAGGCTGGCATTGGTCAAACGGGTGGAGGAAGGGCGGTCGCACGGGCCAAAGCTTTGGCAACACGGTGGAGCGTGGCCTTGTGTTCGTAGTAAAATGCAGGAAAGTAAAGTAGATGGACAGCGACGCGTCTCAAGTTGGTTTCTTCGCAGGGGGCTCGAAGGGAAGGGTTGAGTCCATCCTTTAGGCACTTGGCATGGCACGGTTGTGCTTGGCATGCTTGGCTCCTGGGTGCGATGTCACAGTGTGGTTGCCCTGTCGGCACCCTTTGAGGGTCGGGTGAATTTCACGGAGTCAGTTGGCATCCCCATCGGTCATCCTGGATCGACGATGATAGTCGAATGATTATCCTCTCGCCTTGGAACTGAGGTGGTTGTCGGCAGCCAATCTGGCCAGCCAAGGGGTTTGTGGCCTTGCAAAGCGTGGGTAAGGCATCGGCGGACTCAAGGCTGGCATTGGTCAAACGGGGCACCTCATTTGCATGGTCAGTGTGGACTTTCAAGTCAAGTTGTGATCAAGCGGGCCCAGTTCCAGGCCTTGTTGGCCTGGGCAATGAATCACCCACTGATTAGATACGGATAGTTCAGCTCTAGGAGGGCACGAGTGCTGGATCCTTCGTCTCAATAAAGGTTGCCCAGCATACCATGTCCAGCTTTCTAGCTATTGATCATGTGGTAAGACGAGAAAAATCCGACAGATTGAAAAAGGCTTATGCTGGCCTGACTTCAAATTATTGAATGCTTGTGGAAAGCATGGAACAGAGGTCAGTGAAATTGGAGACCTCAAATTAGGTGCTTGATGAGAGTGAATTCTTGCCGGGGATGGTTTTTTTGCCCTATTTTTTTAATTTAGGGAGGGGAAGGAATATGCTCCAGCGGCCCAAATCGCGAAAGCCTGCTTTATTCTGCTTTGTTCGGCTGACATTACTGACTCTTCATTTGACACATCCCTTTAAGAACTGCCTGTGTCATGGCTGCATGATGTGGTTTGTCAAGAAACCAACGTTGAAGTGCAACCTCTTCGTTTGCTTATTCAAACTATTCCTCCTTTGGTTTTCTATTCTCATTTACAAACGCACACTCCGAACAATATCTGATGTTGATTCTAGTGAAATATGGATTTCAAGAACGGCACACTCAGAATGATTGCCCTCCATAAGCATGAATAATTTGGTCTGCCAAAGGCAAAGCAATAGGGGGTAGAGCAGTGGTTGAAAGGCAAACCAAGATCGAACTATCGCTCTCGGATCGATCTGCCTCTGAGAAACTGCAAACATACCAGAGCTCTATTCACCCAAGACCGTGGCTTTTTTTTTTGGGGGAGCTCCTTTGAAGTGTGGAATCAGCCTTTTATAGAGTACTGACTTCCTTGTATGGAAAGCCAAATATGCCATTCCGACAGTGTAGGCCTACTTAAGCTAGGCTTAAGTTATTTTCTGCACCAGTATGTCTAGTTTTTCATCCCCCGTCTTGTAAAACATATTATATTATTATTTCTAGTAATATTATGGGGAGGAGGGGGGTCGGGTTGTGCCTGTGGGTCTCTTCCCTCGCTTCGTACCACTACAATCACGTGCATTTGGTTTCCAGTCCATACGTGGCCTCGTGGGTTTTCTCCGGTACTCCGGTTTTCTGCTCATAATAACCAGGGTCAACCATGCAGCATTAACAAAGTATTATTGGACATTAATCCTGACAGGGATAAGGTGATAGGTGGTAATGATACCATAATCATTTGTATTATAATGTAAGAGAGGAGATAACGGTCTTGTAACGGGTACCCCTACCCTTAATTGTTGAGCAGTATAAATGTCTAAGTAGTGCTCTATATAACAAGCTGTAGCAAAAAAAGTGATACCACAATATTGACTCCACTAACTACCTGGTGATGTTGTAGAGGGTCCATACTAAGTATCTGTGGCATCAAACCTTGGATGTAGTGTGACTTGAACGAATTCAATTTTTTAGAGCCTCTACAGGATTAGCTCATGCTATATAATAGCTTTCTCAGATACCAAAATGTTGACTATACACCAGTAAATCAAGTTCTGGGGATGAGGCCATTAACGCCATTTAATTTTTTAAGCATCAAATGGTATTAAGTTACTATACGAAATTGATATTGATTTGGAGTTTCTCTAGGTAGACAAGGATGAACTTTAATTAATCTTTCCCTTTATTTTTTTTTAATGCATATGTATACTGGTCATCTCCAGTGAAATGTAAATACCGTAGATCTCTAATAAACGACCCGGGGGCGGATTTCTAAAATGGGGGCGTTTATTCGGGGTTGATTTTCAGATGAAATATTTACCTTTAATGAGGTTTTCAGCCAACAACCAAATTTTGATTTTTCCCTGGGCAAATGGCCAATGATTTCTGTTTTTGTCCTACTTGTGAAGGCGTGTTGTCTTCGGATTTGCAATTTCTCTTCTTGTTTGGAGCTCTTCTCCGATTACAGGCTCCCATACGTTTTGTACACATGAAAATTTGCGCAAAAAATTGTGTCTAAATGTCGATCTCACACATGCTGTACGTTCAGATTGGTGCGAAGAGCGCTATGCCTTTCACCAGTGTGTTGGTATTCATTAGAAATATAGACATTAGATTCCGTCTAACAAACATGTCATCGCCAATCTCGGGGGGTGAAGGCTGAAAAACAACCAACATTCTTGGAAAAAAATGAATAATAATTCCACAAAATCTGAAATAATGCCGAAAAATGTACTACAAGCGTTTTCCTTCACTTTGTTCAATTTTGAAAAAAATATTGCGAGCATTTCGACCATTACCATCCCAACCTGCCTTCCACGCGAACCCGGAAATAGATCGTTGTGCGCGGGGTGATGCAGCGAAATTGTGAAGTAGGTGTTTTGACACGAGGATTCGTGCGGCCATATAAAAAGCATTTAAAATGAACAAATAAAGAAAATAACAAAATTAAAAATATTAAAATACTTTTATTTGCACTAGCATGTAGGTACATTGATAAACTAGCAGTATTAATGCAACTAGAAGCCATTCTCCTAGAGCAAGTTTTGCCGTGTTACAGACTGTGAGTGCTGCGATCACGGGCATGAGTCACGACTGTCATCACACTAGTATGGATCCATACATGTACTTTTTTTTGTGGGGGGATTTATGGAGGGTTCTTTTTCACACAAAAACAGTGGGGGGTGTTATTAGAGGGCGTTAATAGAGGATATACGGGATACTGCCTCTTAATGAACAACATCTAACTAATACCGAAAGATGTTTCTATCGGAAAAAAAAAAATCACACCACGAATAGACTTTTGCACAAATGGACCCGCATAAAACACATTTCCCCAGACCTATAAGCGACTAGTCTTCAAAAACAGGATTTTTGAGAAGGATAGGACCATATGTCTCCACCAAAATTGGACAAAAAAGTAATATGTAAAGGCTGATTTTTTTTAAAAAAAATAGAGCATCAACGATGCATGTTTTCAATCCCGCCCAAACCTACTTTGAAATTTTACTAGAAGGTAGAATGCAGTTCCCCAAAAGCCCCAGAATTTACAAAAAATGGTGGGTGTACACAGACAAAATCTTTACCATCAAATGGTTTGTTACTAGTCAAACATATGGTAATTTCAAATTTCATACCAAGCGGTTCTCGAACCACAAGGTCCCCCGCCCAGTGCAGTAGCTAAAGAACAAGAAGCAACAATTTTAAGAGCTCAGGGAAGATTGTGATGGCCTTCAGCCTTCCAAAATCAACATGAATGTTGACCACACCACCAAGTTCATCCTCCTACCACAGGATTAGTGATTTGACCGTAAAGACCCCACATGACCTTGAAATGATCATCAAATTTTCAGCACTGAATGATGACCACACTCACCATTTTTCACCCTCATACCAAAGTTAAGTGATTGGACCTTCGGAGAACCCGCAGACTTGAAATTGACATTAAAATTTTTGGGTACGAATGTTGTCCACACACATCAATTTTTCATCCCCCTAACACATGTTTTATAGATTTGACCTTGAATGACCCCGCATGACCTTCAAATGACCTTAAAAATTTCGGCACTGAATGGTTGACCACACCCACCAAGTTTCATCCTCCACCACATATTAGGGATTTGACCTGGATGAACCCCTCAGGACCTCCACATGACCTTCAAAAGTTTTGGCACGGAATGTTGATTGCACCCACCAATTTTCACCCTACTACCACAGTTAAGTGATTTGACCTTGGAATGACCTGGGGGACATTGAAATGACCTTCAAAATTTTGGTACTAAATGTTGACCACACCCCAATTTTCATCCTCCTACCACATGTAAGTGATTTGACCTTGGATGCCCTTGGATGACCTTGAAATGACCTTCAAAATTGTTGGGACTGAATGTGATCACACCCACCAATTTTCATCCTCCTTACCACATGTTAAGTGATTAGACCTCGGATGACCTCGGAGGACTTGAAATGACCTTCAACATTTTGGTAATGATGTGAACACCCCACCAATTTTCATCCTCCTACCACATGTAAGTGATTTGACCTTGATGACCTCGGTGACTTGAAATGACCTTCAACAATTTTTGGTACTGAATGTTGACCACACCCACCAACATTTATCACCCTACTACATGTTAAGTGAGTTGACCTGGATGACCTCGGATGACTTGAAATGACCTGCAAAATTTTGATAATGCATTTGACACACCCACCAATTTTCATCCTCCTACCACATGTTAAGTGATTTGACCTGGATGACATCGTAGGACCTTGAAATGACCTTCAAAATTTGCGGCACTGAAGTTGACCACACCCACCAAGTTCATTATCCTACAACAACAGATAAGGTTTATAGCCTATTAAGTCCATTTTGCCCTATTTTGACCCCATTTGAGCCTTGACCAATTCAACATGACCTTCCGCCGAACTCATCCGCAGCCTATTTGAGTGACATCTATGGGCGAAGCTTGGACAACCCATCCTTTGCTCCACTCAAAAGCTATCGGTTACAACGTTTACTTATAGCGATTAGCCCATAACATTTTTTGGCCCATATTTGACCCTAATTTTTGACCACATTTGACCTTTGCACTTGATTGACCCATGCCACATGACCCACTTTTGTATCCCACCCACCGCCTTACTTGAGATACTCTATGTTGCGAAGATGGCCTTCCACACTTGCTTAGTTTCAAAGATAACGTGAGGGACCACACACACACATCAAACAAACGGACGGCTATCATTTCTATAGTTCCCCGTCCCCCTTCCACTGTTGGGTTGCGGGGACCATAAAGCACACTATCAACATTTTGACTCCTCGTTTAGGGAAAGGGTCCACATTCCACGCCAAACACTGTTTTGGCTCTTACGACTTCTGCATAACCAGTTTATTTATTGGTGTGATTCTAGCTAGCTTCCATATACCAACCTTGGCTTGTTAGCTCATTGTTTAAGAGTACTGCACTAGTGATAGGTACAGATTGCAATTTCCAATTCTAGGCACGCATGCTCTTTTAAACACTTGTGTGGCATTGGTCATCTCCGGAACGATAAATAAATTTCAATTCATCCCTGGAGAACTAAGTAGTTAATATTTCCAGACTTTGCATACTCGCACTGTTTACAAGGACCTGTAACCTGATACTGCCAGTGCCTTGATGCTTTCTCTGCCTTGTCTTCAGCAGAAAGGCCCTTGGACTTGATGGTGTTCTGTCATTCTTACGGATGGTCTGTTTTGCAACCGTTAGAGGTGAAGTAGATTGATGTACAAGATCTGGTGACAGAGAACAAATAAAACAATAGGTTAGTTTTTTTCATAATTCCTTGATCTTTTCAAATCAGTGTTTGTGTGATTTTTTGGGGTTCATCTGTAACGACGTGCCAAGAATTTCACGGATCGTAATTTTACGATCGTATTTTATCATGCCACTTTTTAAGGGAGAGATCAAAGGGTACTGCCCACCGCGTAAAGGAGTATATACTTTTTGTATCTGGCCATTGAGTGTTTATTCAGTGCGTACTACGCATTACATTAGGTTAGTGACCGCGTACCCGGTTGATCCATTTACCGAGCGGTATGATGGGTTCGTTTCTTCTGCACGATGGGTACAATAAAATGGGGTTTTTTTTTTAATACTTAAGTATAGAAGAAAAGATGTGTTTTTTAATAAAGAATACTTTTCACCTTTGTTGTATAAATATATTTAGAAGATAGTGGTAGGATGAATTCATTATCGGGTTCAGTGTCACTCTGATACGGGAAATTACCATGCGCTTAGCCCATACTGGGTCCAGCCTTGCGGTCTTCACCTGGCATAGGGTTTCATGACATGATAATTCCCCGTATAAAGCTCCGCTTCACCCGCTAGTCTAATAATATTATTTATCCCACCAAAAGGCAGGATATGTAGGTAACTATCAAAATATTTGTTACAGTGGTTTTCCATAATCAATTTCAATTCAATTATTCTTATTCAGCATCACCATATCGTTCGGACAGACATGTTAATACAGAGTAATTATATAATACGTAAAGTAAACAATTAGTGTAAACTGTACTAAGATGAAAAGGTGAGGGATATGATATGCCAGGACAAGTAATGGACCCCCGAAAGGGCTTATGGTTATTGCTGACCATGTAATACATACAAGTTAAATATAGCGCCAATATGTAACAATCATGAGACAGTAAGGGAGATATAGAATATTACATAGGTAAATATACATAACAAAGAGAAACAAACAAAACAAAACAAAATAGCTAGCTAAACACAAACTCTTAACGGGAATACAGGACACGGGAATTTGGGAAAAGAAAGACAGACTTTCCAACATGTCTTGCTGAGTATGTTATACTATTGCATACTGAGGAAGCAGAGATAGAAGAGGTAGAAGGTGAAGAAAAAATTAAGGAATGGGATAGACATGAGGGGGGGGATCAAGAATAAGTGGCGGAAGAGAAATCAGGGACTTGGGAGAAATTTATAAAGAATTGTACTGGTTGATGAAATTTTTTCAGTTGAACTTTAAAAGAATTATGTTTGTAATGTGTGTGATGGGTTCTGGAAGATCATTCCAAAGTTTTGCGCCGTGATACTGAAAAAAGTGCTTTTAGAGGAAAGATTTTGGAGGGAAGATGAAGTTGCCGGCTTGTCTGGTGTTGTAGCTGGGGATTTGTCTGTTTGTGGTAAAGTAATTGCTGAAGTTCGTGGGTAAATGATGTTGTGATAGTCCAAAAACATGCAGAGGCTGTTGAAGTTGGTTGAGTGCTCTAATTAAGTGTTTCAGTGAGTGAAATAATGGCAAAGTGTGATTTCTGGGGGTGAGTTGTGATAGTGTGGACGGCCCATTTCTGTGTGATGTTTTAGTTGGTGAGTCGTGAATGGTAGTTGGAGCAAAGATAAGTTACTAGCTAAGATTATGGGAGAACAGTGTGTTGTAAGTGATTTTAAGGTGTAGTCTGGAGGTGGTGTTTAACTCTGTGATTGTACAATTGCGTGAGACGCTTTGTAGTGACGAGTTGATGTTTTTTATGTTTCATTCCATGTTAGTTTGTTGTCGATTGTGATGCCAAGAATATTTGGTTGAGTGTACATGGGAGATTGTCTGGTATTAATGTTAATGTTTGATTTGATTTTGTGTTGTGTGTAGAGAAAAGCATGTAGTTAGTTTTTAAAACATTGAGAGAAAGTTTGTTAGGCACAAAACCAGTCAGTGATTTTGAGAGGTTACTGATTTCATGTTGTTTAAAAGTGCATTAGCTTAGGGTTTGAGAGAAAATGTTTGTGTCATCTGCAAATAGGATTAGTTTTAGTGTGTGAGAGAGCCGCTGAGTATTCATGTAAATGAGAAAAGTAGGGGTCCAAAAACCCCCCCCCCCAAGACAGATATGAGCCTTTGTGGGACGCACCCAACTGTGATAGGTTTGTGGATGATGCGGTGGAAGTTGTACGTAGACTGAGTGTGAGCGGTTAGTAAGGTAATCCTGAAACACTCCAAGCTATCCACGGAACCGTAATGATAAAGCTTGTGAAGAAGATGTTATGAGTCAATGGATCGAACGCCTGGAGAGGTCCAGAATACCCCCATGGTGTGGAGTTTATTTTGTAGTGAAGCTTGCAGGTTGGGGGTTAGTTCAGGAGTGCCATGTAAGTTGAGCGGCATTTGGCCTAAAACCGTATTGATTCATCGACAGAATGTTGTGCTTATTAAAGATGTGCAGCGTGTTGCAATGATTTTTCAAGTTTATGTTTTAAAAAGATGGAAGAACAGAAATGGCCTGTAATTTGCAATGTTATGTGCATCTTGAATTTTAAATAGGAATGACTTTGGCTGATTTGAGGTGAATATGGGAATTAGTTCCGGTGAGAAGTGATTGGGTAAAATTGTGCAAACAGAGGCCGAAATGAGTTTATCATATGTTTGTTAGCAATCCCAGGATTATCTTATCGGTTCCCCCCCTGTTACCAGGTTTCAGCAGTGGCGGAGCTTGTGCATTTAATAACACAGTAACATGGATTATAAAAATTGAGGTTTTTTGGAAGGGGTTTGTTAAAGACATATCAGTGATGTGAAAAAAATTGAAATTTGCAGGCATAGCTCCCCCCCCAAGGAAGGATAAGTCTGTAGAATCTCATAAGTAACCTTTTACAGCTGTAGAATGACATGAAAAAGGAAGAAAACGGCAGTGTTCCAGGATAAGATTCTCCATTCAATTACGTGTTGTAGTAAGCGTCCGTTCGAGACAGTAATGACTCAAATCTCCATTCGTCCTTATTAAGGTTGCGTTCTGGTCTACACTTGGCAGGGTATGTTAGGATATGTACTGTTATATACATGCAAAAAATCTGATTTTTGAGATTTTTTTCGATTTTTGTGATTTAGCAAAATTCACTGATAGGGTCTTTAAATGGGTTATTGGAAGGCGGAATTTTGTTAGCCAAGATTTTGCCCAGGTTAGTGAAGTTATCGTTGAATACGTTAGAGGTCAAGCGCGGGAGTTAGTCTGATATTATTAGAGTGAAGAGGTCAGGATTTGTTAGTGGATACCTCCTGCCTAGATGATGTGAGGAAGTCAAGGTTTTGGTAAGATCATTTTTGAGTTCCTGCAATGTTCTGTGTGTGTTTTTTCTGGCAATACGAATAATATGAGTATTGGTTTTTGTATTGTTTGTATTGTGTTGGTTGCTGTGTTGTCTGTTTTATTCAGATATGTTTTGGAGAGGCCGGCTTGTTTGATTGAATTGGAAATTGCTGTTGTCATCCAGGGATGCTTATGGTTACGATTTTTAAGGTCTTCTAATCGTACAGGTCTTTTTGGTTAGCAACAAATCAACAAATGCATAGATTTCAATGGGGTAGAAAAAAAATTAGAGCAGGTATCTGTGGTAGTATTTTGTGGAAACATCATTTGAAAGTACAGTAAGCTTTATTCTACAGCTAATACTATCAAATTTGGCAAAGAGGTTTTAGTTGAAATTTATGCATACACTAATGACATTACTGACGTGCACGCATTGTCTCGATTCACTATATTAATGTTGGTATAGGTAAAAATATCAGTCAGATCGGATTGCTATCGGTAATGGAAAATTCTCCCCTACTACCGATCTACCCCATCCGATCATTTCAACACTATATGGAATTTGTTAAACTTATGTAAACGAGGATGAAATATAAGTTTTATTGTTCTTAGTGCAGTGTATGGTGGTTCATTACAACGATAACTTTTATCAGGGTATATTGCTTTTCTTCCTTACATGTATAGTGTATATTATGATATGGAATCTTAAAGGTGCTTGTTCAAGACACCTTTTGGACCCCCTGATTATACCCGGAAGTAGTAGAATTTGGATATTAGATGAAAGGCCATATTTTTATCATTGTCGTCCTGAAATTTTAGCTTTAAAATCCATTTCGTTCTCAGCTCCAGACAAAAAAACTACCGTTCTAAGGTTAACCATCAATATTAGCACAGTAGTGCAATAGGGCGTTGCACTATGCATTATCGGGTCTTCTAGCATCAAAACCGCCAAGGTTGTTTCCCACGGTACCTGCTGGCCTGTGTATACAAGTAACAGGCTCTTTATATCAAGTAGAGAACCGATAGACAAAAATCGGAACCAAAACACCTTTAATTGAGGTCGTTCAAAAATATATCATATAAAACAGATCAGTATCGGGCGATCGGATTACGAAAATATCGGTATCAGCTAATACTGATAAAATGTAGATTGGCATCACTAATTAAATTAACTGTCCAAAACTGTTACTAACAGCCTTGATTTCAACAAGTGTGTTGGTATCTATTGGTTGCGCTTTGCCGGCTTGAGGGCCACCCTCAGTGGGATAATGGGAGGGGCTGACACAGCCCCGGCAGAGGAATGCGGATGCAAGCACCACAGCCTGCTTAATGTGCGTCATGTCAGTCGTTAAGGTTGTTTAAACAGCACCTTGGTAAAAACAAACGAATGTTTTTCTGTTAGGACATAAGTGACATAGAGGAATACAAGAACAAGCAAGAAAAGTCAAAAATGGGGTCATCCTATGCAGTTCACATCTAACACAAGTCGATCTCTTCTTAGTTCTGCTAATAACTTTGATTCTTCCCTAATGCTTTAACCAATTTCCAACCCAAACTTTGCTCAAAAACATCATGGTGTGACCATAAGGGGATTTACCTGGGGTCACTGCGGTCAGGGCAATTAGCAAACAAACTGCCGCAAACTTTGTACCTTAACAAAGGGACAGTTTCTCTAGTTTTTTTCGTCTTCATCTTTTCGGAATGATCACTTGGTCCTGCTGGAACCTTCTGTCGATTTTCCTCAAGTTTTTTTTATTGTATAATAATATTGACTAAAGTTGAGAGTATTATAAAAACAAATAAGATCCTATTTATTCTAATTGTAACACATTAAAATTCGAACATTGTAACCTAATTAGGACAGAAAATTGATTCTAATTCCTGAAATCCAAAGTTTGACTTGGAGGAAATTTAAAGGAGTGGAATTCTTAATAAATAAACTAAAATAGATCCAAATACAAGCTATTTTCGTGATGAGTTCCCATGGCAAATTTTTTTTATCTCTTTATATACACCGTCAAACCTTTGCTACTTTCGCCTTGAAGTGCGATAATGTCCTTTTGCTTCATGTTAGTAGAGTGGGGCGGGGGGGGGCTCTAGAGCCCAGACAAATACAAAAAACACCTTTCTAAAAGGAATTAATTCCAGGAAATCTGACATGTCAAGAGCTATTTTCTAAGACATTAATATTAGTGGAATAAAATCAACAATATGATCGATTTAGTAATAAGGCAGAAAACAATGATTCCATTTTAACTCACCTGCTATCGTAATCAGCGCTATAAAAAAACATGCTTGAGTTTATGTGGTCACGACAGAAAAGACAAAATCAATCTTTATCTTAATGATCTTATTTACATAAAGACGATGTATTCAGCTTATTCCTTTAGGTGTATCTTCTACATTGGTAAGCAGTCCAAATAGGCAAAACCCGGGTTCTAAAAAAAAATGTTGGCCGCTTCTTTCTGGAACTGTCCTCGGTCTCTTTTTAAACAAATTGATGGACTCCTGGAGCCCCCCCCCCCACCCCCCGTATCACTTAAGTGTTAAAGCTGTTAAGTGTGCCATTGATGGTACAACTCAACTTAGAATGTTGATGGACAATTAAGTCCACACCCTCCAAATGCTGTGGCACCACAGATTGAGTTTACATCCCTTTTACAGCCAATGTAAAATGACCACTAGCACAACTGCAGGATCTGTGGATCAACAACGGCGAAGAGATACATCTGAAAAGACCCAGCCAGCGGCTTCCTGAAAGGCATTATGAATCATTATTGAATATGGTCTCACGGCCTCACAATTTGAGTCTAATATTATAGATTTTGACCCCGGCTAGCCGGAGGCACACACAATTTTTTTTAGAGGTCTGGGAGAACTATCAAGAAACATAATCCCGACTAGGATGTCTGTACTCAATGGAATGCATTTGTAATGCTCATTCATAATATTGTCACAGCAATTAAAACTTGAGAACTTTCGGTCAATCTTAAGAAGACTGAAGATTGAGTTCACTCAAGGGACTGCATGCCAAGGGTTAACACTGTGTTAACAGAAGAGTTGTACATCTCTGTGATGACTCAAGCTTCTAAAGACCTACATAAAGTGGCCATCAGGTCATTTAGGAGAACAAAATCCACATGCAAAAACCCTTAGGGTGTACCCATTTGAATGCATTTTTCATAGAGTGAGAATTGCGGTGTTTATGCGGGGGTGCCCACGGGGGCGGGCTAAAACCGCGGTGGGTAGGCAATGTACGCATTTATATCTTACCCCAAAGGGTACACTTACACCCTCAAACACAGAATAAATACGCGCAGTGTCAGTCTAAAAACATTATTACAAACCAAATCACATGTCAAAACATAGAACTAAATGTCATGTTACTTTTAAGTAACTGGCCACATTTTGCATAGAGGGCACCCTCATTTTTGTCAAAACTAAGGTTTTACAGTTTGTATTTCTTTTCCATGGGTTCACCTCACTGAAATGAATAAGCCCAATAAACAGTTTCTTTATGTGTAATCAAGTAATTTGTAATGAAAACCACTCAGGAGTGATTTTAATAAATTGCCTTAGGTAAGGTTAAGGGGAATCCTAGTCCGAAACCCACACATTTCCAAAAAAACTTGTTTTTCTCACCAACCAGAAATAGTATCCAAGTGTTAATGTTTGTATGCATACCATAAACCTGTTGCATAAAATTCAACATGCGGAAACATGTCGGAACATGTGACCCGTTGCCATGGTAATGGAGCCACTTGGATTGTAAAAATTTGCAGTGCTAAATCCGGGAACAGAATATCTCAAAAAGTAATTGAGCTTGAGATGAAACACAAAAGCATGTGGACTTAGATTTAAAGTGTCACTGAACAAACTATCCTACATACTAACATGGGAAGCAGGGTAAAGGTCTGATTACATCTGAAAAAACAGCAGAAAACGATAATATGGTTTTGGTCAAAATCAAGTGAAATGTTCCCAAGTGTTGACATTAAATAATGTTGGTTCATTGTGTGCCATCCTTGTAAAAAAAGATAGAGCAAACACAGTGAAAAAAATGAAGTGGCCTACCCCTAGGTCTTGCGATATGATGTTCCCGTGGTGACCAATTGCGAAAAAAAAAATATGGGAAATGTAAGTCACGCCCAAAGAATTACCCAAATGTAATTTGCGATAATCAAAAAGTACTCATCCTATTGAGATGAAACAAAAAGTAATTTGGAGTGAGGCTGAGAGGAAAATTTTGTAAAAAGTCCACTTCTGAAAAAAAATATACCTTTGCGACTAGGATTCCCCCTTAAGTTGCCAACGGAAAGGCAAGAACATACAATTATGTAAACCCTTCAGATTGGTCCTTGCCTCATTCATAATCATAATCATTTATGTTCCATCATAAAAAAAATACAAAAGCAGCAAAAATACAGCAAAAGGATGAGGAGGTGCCAACTAAACGCAAAATGCCTGATAGCGATGCACCCCCTGATTCAAATATACATGTCAAATAGAAAGACACACAAACCATTGTTTAATCCAAATTGCTAGGTAAAGTTAGTTGCACACATGAAATGCAAGAAAAAAAAAAATTACACAGTATGTAAACCTTCGATTGGGCTTGTCCTATTCTAATCATATCATTTATTTTCTATCATACAAAAACATACAAACAAGCAGCAAAAATACAGCAAAAGGATGGAGGAGGTGCAATAAAAGCAAAATTGCCTGATAAGCGATGCACCCCTGATTAAATATACATGTCACAATACAAAGACACACACACATTGACACACACAATGCAAAAACAAGAAACACACCAAGGATGTCTTAAGCATGCAAACACATACATAAATATAAAAATTGATTAGGGCCCCAGCCGTAAACAAACAACAGTGATTAACAGGTACAAATATATAGAAACTTACCAAAGTAAGTGGCAAATATGTAAGTTTTTTTAAAGTGTCGAAACATTTGCAGATTAAGACTTTTGGCAAGTCATTCCTAACTTTTGGCTACAGTTAAGGTGTTTGTACCCTTGACAAAGGTATCTGAAATCATCTCGATTTTGAGTATTGTAATTATGATTGTTTCCCATGGATTGTAAAAAATCATAAAAAAGAAGGTGGTAGCAAGTATGTTTATATTTAAATAAATATAGCTACTTCTTTTGTAAACATGTTTAATAATTAAGATTATTTTATTTTTCAAACAAAGTTTCGTGGAATAAATATTGAAATTATTCTTAAGCACGTTCTGCAGACGAAAAATTTATTACATATACTTTTTATTGGCATTTCCCCATGTAGCAGCCCATAATTTAAATTTGGAAACAGCTAATGTACAGTATGGTAGACAGTGCATTTTGGTACACTTTTAACTTTGTTGAGACTCCAATATTTCTAGAACTGATTACAAACCATTTTCAATGTTTCCTCCATGTCAGATTTTCGATCAATCATAATTCCAGGAATTAGTTTCATGAAACTCTAGTCAACTTACAGTCATCTAAATAAAGATATGTCATACATTCTATGTTAACCTTGCTAAAGGTTTCACTTTAAGAAAGGCGGTTCTCGAACCACAAAGCGTCTCCCGTTCGTTGCGAGTAGTAAAAGGCGAGGAAAGCAAACATAACTTAAAGATCACGGGAGGATGTGATGGAAACCAGAGAGGCTCCTACACATAGCATTTTCAACCTTCGGCTGACCAGATGACCTAAAATTCTTGTATGAATGTTTGAATACACCCAACCAAGTTTCCATGACCATACAACCCTTTTTAGTGTTGAAATTGGATGGCCCAAATGACCTTGAAATGACGTCACAATTTAACACTGTAATGTTGCCCCACAACCATTTCATGAATATATAACCATTTGCAGTGAATGGACTCAGATGCCCAAGAAAATGCCTTGAAAAAAAATTGGCATAAAATGTGACTGCACCCACCAGGTTCATGCCCATACAACCATGAATAGTTATTTGACCTGCAATGAACCCAATGACCCCTGGAAATGACCTTCACAATTTTAGGCACTGAATATTGACCACAACCAACAAGTTATCATCATCCCACCACATGTTTAGGGATTTGACCCTGAATGACCCCACATGGACCTTGAACTGACCTTCAAAACTTTTGGCACGAATGTTGAGCACACCCACCAAGTTTCATCATCCTACCACAATGACAAGGTGAAAGCAATTTTTGAACCACATGTGACCTTTGACCCATGGACAGGACCCATCTCCAAATCATTCGCTGCCTACTTAAGCGACATATATGGTGCAAAGTGAGAACCATACTTGTTAGATCAAAAGATAGCGTGTTGAAGGTTATAGCAATTTACCTATCTTTTCCATATTTTTTACCTTATTTATTTATTTATTTTATTAGCTTCTTCAGGCAGGGTAGCACCTTCCAGTGACACAAGCCATGCATTTCCAAGGATGCCCCGCCTTACAGAAATGTACAGTCTTGTATAAACTTAGTACTATATAAACAATTAATGGCAAACACAAATAGTAATAGCATACAGTGTGAAATATAAATATAATGAAATACAAAGATACTCAGAAAGCAGAGCAAACTCTACACAATATGCTAGTAGGATTTACAATTGATGACTTTAAGTGTGGACAGACTCATTGTAATATAGTCACAGCGGAGATCTGCATAGACTGTTCCCTATTTTGGGTTGCTCTCATATGGAAAGTACATTTACCTGCATTTAGTTCCAAGATGGTTCATACAAAGAGTTGGGTGGTTTGACTTCTGGTACCCTTAGAATGAACTGAGTGCATGAAAGTGAAGGCAGAAGAAAGGTAGTACCGGGGCAAGACCGGTTAACCCCTGTTTTTAAAATAAGCATTAACAGTTGATTATATACCCTATCATTAATTTGGTCGCACTGCAGTGTACTCATCATATCTTTCAACAGGAGTTCTGATGTGTCAGCTGATAAAATTAATACGTGCTAATCTATTATGAAAGAATTGAAGTGAATTTACAAGGTCATAGGTGACAAAGTAATGGACCAGACAGGGCTGTAGTATCAAAATGTGGCATGACAATGGAAATAGCAAGCATAATCCGATTACCTTGGAACATAATATTTAAGTCTTTAATAACCCACACCGCTTGGAATACCTGTATACATATGATTGATATGTCTGACCAGGACATCAAGGATCAAAAGTTACCAAGATATTTAAACTGGTTCACCCTTTCTATAGTATCATTATTACAGTGCAGAGTACCATTCTGAAATTTACTGAGGATAATATGATGTGTACCAAAAATTCATAACTTTTTTTCTTGGCAATTTAAAGGAGTTTTGTTTTTCATCAAACCATTCTGAAATTTTGTTTAGATTTGACTGGAGTCCAATTCAAGCGTAGTGGCATTGTCTGAAGTACAAAGACGTGTTTGTATCACAGCATACATAATACATTTACAGTTTCAACACTATTGGAAGTACTATTGTACAAAAATAATAAATAGAAGAGACTCGGTATAGAGGCCTTGATGGAAAAGACCAATATTGATATGTTTTTGAGTCCGAAAGAGTAGAATTATTTGACCTTTAACCACATGACACATACCCACTTCGGATCCCACCCAGTGCATACTCGAGATACATCTATGGTGCGAGATGGACACCCACACTGGATTAGTTCCCAAGATATCGCGTGGGACACAACACACGCACACACGCACACACACACAGACGGGGAGCATTTTATAGTTCCCCCTTCACCAACAAAAGTTGACGGGCGGGACAATAATGGTATGTACGTAAATTTTAGGCTGGTATTTTGAAAGGGGTCTAATTTAGACCTAGTGTAAACCAGGGTTAATCCTCCATAAATGGACTTTTTCCTTCCAAGATACTCTAAAAAGGCACTGTAATGGGTGAGAAATATCTAATGGATAGGCCATGTGCCATCCATGAGGAATTTTCTCACCCATGCACATCACTGTCACAGTATTTGAAAGAAAAAAAAAGGTCCACTCAGAGGGACTAAAACCCTGGTTTAAACAAGTCTAAAGTAAATTCCTTTCAGAATACCAAGCCTAAGTTTACAGGCGAGTCCAAAAAAAACTTGACCCTGATTGTGTCCCCATTTTGAATTTCAATAATATATATCAAATATGTGATATCGTCTGACAGCTCACGTCATTATCTTTAATTTGCTGCAAGATCATTCAATCGGTTAGGTATAGATCGAGTTACAGTCGTTTGAAGCCAGCAGTCGGGGGGGTGGGGGGGGGGGGGGGTGGGGGGGGGGGGGGGGGGGTGGGGTGGAGGGGGGGGGGGGGTGGGGGGGGGGGTATTTTTTTAGGGGGGGTGGGGGGGGGGGCTGGGGGGGGGGGGGGGGGGGGGGGGGGGGGGGGGGGGGGGGGGGGGGTGAGGGGGGGGGTGGGGGGGGGTAAAAAAATTAAGGGGGGGGGGGGGGGGTGGGGGGGGGGGTATTTTTTTTGGGTGGGGGGGGGGGGTGGGGGGGTGGGGTGGGGGTGGGGGGGGTGGGGGGGGTTTCTGCACCTGTCCACGAATCACAATTTTGCGTAGGCGGGCCACCGTGCATTCAATGAGAATCCGTGGATAGGGTGAAAAATCCGGAACTACTGATTCAAAGACTGTAGCTCGGCCTATTACTTAAACCGATTGGAATTATCTTTGCAAAGCCAAAATTAAAGATAAGGAGAATAGGCTTTTCCGAGGATATTCATACAAGTTATAATATATTATTCAAAAAAACTCAAAATGGCGGACACAATACGAGGGTCAAGTTTATTTTGACTCACCCTGTATTTAAAACAAAGATCCTTTGATGAAAAAATTAAGTCAAAACATGACCAACTGACTTCGAATGAACAATAAGGGCCCTTGAAAATTTTAATGAGAAAAAAATGTTGAACACTTGTCACAATGGGTCCACAACGTTGATGTGGGGGTGGGGAAGGAATGGTAAAGGAGAAGACATCTGCTTTCTAAGGAAACAATGACTCTTACCAATCCAATCTCAGTTGTGAACATGGGGGTGGTTTCCAATATATTGCATGAGTGGAACAAAATTTTTGTCCATGATTGTAGGTGCAGGTGCCTATTATGATATTCGTGGTATAAAAACAGTTGTAGTGTCGTCCCTTTAAACGTATGGCTCACAACCTCAGACTGTTTTGTATCAAAATAAACATGTGCCTTGCATTCTTATGGAAGTTTACTTCAGGTGTTCCGATGGGAATCTGGAGTAGGTTCAGTATAGTCTACTTAAGATTCCTGTGTTGTAATCTCTTTGAAGACATAAGGACGCATGATGAATCGTTGTTGATTTGTAACAAAAACCAATTCTGTATTAAGTTATACTGTATCCAAGGTGTTATTTCTCTCAATCGCGCATCTAAGTCACGGACCGTACGCAAGCCAATTTACACCTCAGTAGAAACAAGTTGACAACAACAGGCTAATTTTAAATCAACCAATCACAGACGTGTGTCTTGTGTTTTTGTAATGTAAGATCAAAAAGGCACGTTATGTGAGCTGCGTACATTGCAGCCACACGTGTTAGCAATGGCAAACCCTGCGAAAAGGATGAAAATAACCTCCGGACGAGTATAGAATCCCTAAATTAACTTTCAATTTTATATCAATGCTATACAGATTCATTTTTCTGACTGTGATAGGAATCATGTTGTCATCTGCAAGAAGGCACATAGGGATTGTTTTCATAGTGTGTGTGAAGAGAAGATTTAGTAGCTCCCACAATGCATGCTTCCCAATGGAGGTTTTTGTACCAGGTAATGATTGGAAATCCTTAGTGATGAAACTTGGCTAAATCTAATGACAGTATTGATCACAAACTTGCTTTTAAGAGTGTTTCATCTCTAACGATTCACATGACTACCTGTAAAAAAACTTCCACTGGAAGCCATGCATTGTGGGAAGGCGTTCGCTGATATCTTCTCTTGTTGTATGTGTTCCGTGTCCATCTGTTTAAATGTATCTGTGTAAAAATTTGCCCAATGTTAACCCTAAAAATATGTTGCACACGGTGTACCATATGTCTGCACATTTTCATGATACTTACATACAATGGATTTGGGTTGGACCCATATGTTGGGGACCTCATGTGCCCTTGGTGACCTCATTGACCTTTGGCCCCATTCACAAACTGGGACAGCAGATGACACATGCATTGCTGAACACTTGTTTTTTTTTTAAATATATTAGAAATGTTTGACACACAATTTGCCTGGTCATTGCCCTAACTACCTCATCTAAAAATAAATAACAAAATAAAGGTATTTGGGTTTCAAACCAATAACCCCATCCCCTCAACTCTAAATATTAAACCATACATTACCTACCATGTACTTGACAGGATTTGGACAAAGTCTATAATTCCATCTCATCCCTTCACAATTATTAGATCCAGAGCCATTGGGGAGATTCATCCATCTCAAGGCACCACACAACCAACTCCCCACTGTGAATACACCAACTCCCGTGAAAGAGCAGCAAGAAACTCGGGTTTGATACAGAAGAAATCTTGCTCCTCTGTATCTACATCTATTACCGCTCTCCCTTAGACTTTTTATCTCTTGGCAACAAGCTGACAGGATGCGACAGGGTAATGCACCAAATAGTCAATCGATTTTGTTGAGATTTCACTGCTGAATACTCATATTATAATTGTTGAGTTCATTTGGTACTATTGAAAACTTACCTAGTTCAAGACAGTGCCCGGTGGGGTTCTTTTGGAATTTTAAAAGAAACACAAATCTTCAGAAAAATAGGAAATTAAAATTGTTTGTACTCATTTAGAAATAAACAACCCCCCCCCCCAAAAAAAAAATCCCTCTGTCTTAAGGAAGATCCTTTGGGGGATTCAAGGTTCACTACCAGGGATTTTTCTTGACTAACAATAATACAATTCACATTAAGTCAAAATCAAGTTTTGGCCTTTTGGACTGAAGCATGCATGTAATAATGTAATGTGAAAGGCGTGTGTCCCCCCGTTTACCCAGACGTAGTCCCGATTTTTTATATCAGATAAAGGCCTTATTTTTCTCTTGTCTTAAATTTAGCCCTCAAATCCATTTCATTCCCAGATATATAAAAAAAAAACTTTTTTAAATGATTGCCATCAATATTGCACAGTATTGAATAGGGCTTTGCCAATACCATTAGCTTCTACGATAAAAAACGCAAGTTTGTTTCACACGTACTTGATGGGATTAATGGCAAGTGCCAGGCTCTCTCATATCAAGTACAAACACAATAGACATAAATCGGAACAAGCATCTGATACTATGATCTTATATATACAGTCACCTCATGTAAGGACTTAAGGTGGTCAAATTTGGAAAAATTACATGCGTTAACTCCTACATTGTAAGTAGTGGCACTATTGGCAAACCCCGTTGCATTATCAGGTTTATTTTATATGTTCTATGAAAATATGAAGCAGATGATAGGTACATATAATGCAAAAAATAGCATGAAACATTTTTCTCATCACCCTGTGCCCCGAATGCTCCTTTGGTTGAAAGCGCAAGCCTGTAAACACCTGTATCCATATTTGATATGTCGATAGCATTAGGACGTGATGCTGTATCCTGTTTAAGGATATGAATCTTAATTACTCATTTTGCAATTTTCAAAACAAATTGTTATTCACTGTATTACTTTATCCCAACAGCCAATAACTTCTATCTTTGGTACGTGATAGTAGCATGATAAGTATATACTGCAATTTTTTTGGACAGGTTATGAATAGTAATGAGTTTCATTTGCAGATTTTCAACCAACTTCCTCCTAAATAATAAATGTAATAATATCCACCTATTTGCTTCTAACACAAGAAGTGGGCATCTGGATTTGTTTACCTACATTTTTTTTATAATTTATTATTCATGCCTACCTAAACCAGTGGGCATGTTTTTTTTTGCATATGGTAATGCAGCACACGATGACCCACCTGAACTTTCACTGTCATGCCCATTCGCACGTCTAATCAGGAAGACATGTAGTTCGTCACCCATAACAGTCCCATAATGATCTCCTCAAAATGCTCTTATATTCCGTAGATGTGAGAAGGCAGTAGTACTGATGTAGCTTTCTCTGTAAACTCAGAGAATGGGGGACACAAAATCCCATGAGGTCATGTAACTATACATTGTACTATGCCATGCATTTGCACCTCCAGAGCACATTACACAGATACATTTGTATCCTTGATTTAAGAACTTGCCCCCCCCCCTTCCCAGATGACATTGATTGACAATGTGATTGACATGTTTCTTATCAAGCAAAGAGTTCACCTTCGTCACTACCAGAACTACCATGACTGATTTCTTGAAACTTGTGGGACGTTGTTAGTGCCGGACACACTTTAGCCATGTTGTCTGTCATCACTAAATGTACATATGAAGTACCTCCTTTGCATCATTTATTGTGATTGGCTATAACAGAAAGTAATCTTTAACTGGCGCAATGACTATTGCCATGAAACTTGCGGTGTGGTTGTGGTGGACACAAATATTAAGCAACAGTTTTCCCTGTCAAACCAAATTGCTATTTAAGGTACCTCATTTTATTTTTGCTCACAAAGAAAACTTTGTGTCCAATGGCTAATAACAAAATGGCATGGAAATGGCTTATATATTCTGTGATTATATTGAGATCGCAACGAGAAACGTGAAATTTTAGTTTCTCCTTTTTGTTGTAAAACTTCCGCAAAACATGGGTTTTTTGATATGACGTGTAGAATAACAACATTTCAACTGGTGACAACATGCCCGCATCCGACGGCATAGCTCACAACATTACTGTTACCTCCCAAAATATCCAGCTCAATACTACCAGGAGGCTTCACTGCCTTTGCCAACTCACTTACGCTGATAAGCGAGCCCTAGTTCTGGGGCTAAGTATCACAGGGCAAAGTACCCCTACCTCTATTCTCTACTGTCATGGTGAACATTAGCAAATGCTTGATGCCCGCCCCCAAATGCCCTCTCCCCATCAAATGAATTCATACTAGGCCAATGGCCACTATAGTCCATTTCTCTACTACTCTCCTTCTCCGTGCATTATCATAAACCTTAACGCAGCTTTTACTCACACATCAGATTGCCGTCTTTGTGCGTGCATGTAAAAAGTGCCTCCGGTTTACTGGACGACATCAATCTCCGAGTCACACTTACGTCACTGCCGGAGGTAGTGAAATGGAGTAATTACCTGACACAAATCACCATGTACTAATACATGAAGGTAGCAGCCATACAACTATGACTACAAACATACTACTAACAAATATAAAAAAACCCTGTCAAACATCGTTGTGGGTCAGTCTGTACCGGAGTACTGAGGGCATCGTCAACACAAAAAGTCGACTAAGAAGCTGGGGCAGACAACCAGCAAGTCTCTGGATTTACCTTGAGGCCATTTTTCAATTTGTGCAACATGGCTCTCATAATTGACAGCACCCAACAAATCTGTGATATTCAATCAATTTTCAGTGCATGAGTGCTCTGTGTTGGAATAATCAGTTTATTTTGTACAGGGAACTTTCATGACAGGTTTTTAAATTTGTGAAATGCAGAAATTATATATGATGCTATCAAAATAATTTCTCATGGGTTTAAACTGGTGCTACTTCAAATGACATGATTGCAAAAAAAGAAACTGCATTTGCTGTGTAACTAACATGATAAGGCCTTACTTACATGTATAACATATTTTTAGTTGCAAGCAGACTGAATGTTAAAGGTGCTTGTTCCGATTTATGTGTATAGTGTTCTCTACTTGATATGAGAGCCCGGCACTTGCACATACACCCCACCAAGTACCATGGGAAACAAACTTGTGGTTTTGATGGTAGATGCAATAATGCATGTTGCAAAGCCCTATTCAATACTGTGCTAATATAATATTGATGGTTAACCACTAAAACAATGTTTTTTTTGTTTATATCTTGGGAATGAAATGAATTTGAGGGCTCAAATTTCAGGACAACAATGAGAAAAATACGGCCTTTCATCTGATATCAAAATTGATACTACTTCCGGGTAAATCGGGGGTCCCAAAGACGATCGGAACACACACCTTTAAAAGCATGTGGTCTCATTTTTCAGGTTTTCTCATTTGCAAGGAGGTCACATCAACAAAAACAACCTAATCCAAATTTTGAGCCAAATTGCTCCAGCATTATGGACTTTGAATTTAAGCAACATGGTGGTTTTGGAACCACTAGTGTCGCCTGTTTTTATGATCCACCTTTCCTTCACTCTCTGGACGAATTAACCTCTACCCAGGTCAAATTCCAGTTGATCCCAGTTGAAAGTTGTTCCATTTTCTATGACGGAACTAACTGGTTTCAACTGTTTTTAACTGTTTGTAACTGCATGGTCTTAACTGAGTTCAACTGGTCAGTAACAACATGGTTGAAAATTGTTCCATTTTCTGTCACAGAATCAACCGATTCAACTGGATATTCAACTGGGATCAACTGGATTCCAACTGGTTCCAGTTGAAACCAGTTCACCTGTGATCAACTGGAATTTTGACCTGGGTAATGACCTTTGACCTTGTATGTGACCTTTAACCCTACCATGATATGCAAGTCTCTATGATGTACATATCACCTGAGTTCGGTGGCAACTGGAGTTAGGTGTTCATGACCATGCACAAGCGATTTGAAAAAGGTTATTGAAAACTTAAACACACACACACATACACATGGACGGACAAAGGATTTGGATCAGTATGTACCAGGTAACACAAAAATTGTTTTGAATATTTTTAAGTAAAATAAAATTGGTGTAAATATTGTTATTTTTGTATTAAATTGTCTTAAAAGTTCACTTCTACTTCACCAACAAGAATATAGCAAATATTAATTTCTCATCAGACAACTACACATACAGGAAATAATCTGTTTTTTTCTAACTTGCTCTTTCAACATCAGTTCTGAACATGACATCAACACGTATGCCCTTAATATACCCATCCTCTCTACTACCACCGTGATGAATGGGTGGTGAAATCTACGTGCAAAATGTCAATCACCTCTGTCAACAATGGTGTCGAGAAGACAGTGCGTGCAATCAAACACCACTGCAACATTTCTGAAAAGCTTTTAACTTTCCATCCTTTACCAGATAGAGATGAAGGATCTTGCATTGATTCTCGTCCTTTTTAAAGGATGCTGATTTTGTAATCAACACGGTGTGTAGTTTTGGGAAGCTTCATCTTTCATGTTTTAACAGCAAAAAATTTGGCCTGCTTTGAATTTCGCTGCACGGTACACTTAAAGACTATAACAGTATTGTTTTTTAGAAGAGGCTGTTTTGTCCCTTAATCATATTAAATCTACCGGTGATATGTATCCACACTGCACCATATGATACTGACTTAGACAGGAGGGGGTCATAGCATTGGTTTTACCAAATACGTCAAGTAAACTTGCGTCATCCGCCTGCAAGATGGCAGTCTGGAACAATGCCCTCAGATGGAACTTTTGACCTTGGTCAATGACCTTTGACATCTACATATTTTGGGATCCCTATTGAATTGCAACCTTACCCCAGTGTGGTTTAATGGACTCACTTTTTTGAAGACCTGAAAACACAAAACCTAAACCACACTGTGATCACACATACTACACTACAACATGACCCCAGGATGACTTTGACCTTGGTCTTGACCTTTGCCTCTATTTCCAAAGTGGTGAGTGGTTGTGTTTTATCTATTTGCCACAATTATGCTACAACAAGAAAACCTAGTCTATTATTAACTAAAAATGCTGAATAACAAATCTATGATGGAAATGACAAAGAATGATAAGAAAAGAGTTGAAGGGATTACCCTATTTAAATTTAATTATAGTTTTCATTCAAATCTGACCGAAGTGCCAAAGTTGACCCAAAAGCCATTCTGTGAAGTTTCACGCTAATATATTCAATCCTTTGTTATCCTCCCATCAAATCGCCATAGAAGCTCTGGAATTATCCTGTCGACCCAAAATGGGGCACTTTCTCACTCATAAGCATCCAAACCACAAACAACCTTTTAGCCCAGCCTCTAGCCTTAAGATTCCACAGGGCATGAGAAAAATAGTTTTTTCAAGCGCCAACAATTTTGACCACACCGGTAAAATCCAGGTTTGGAGATGAGGCTAATTGGCCAATCAGTGCATGACCTTTAGTGGCACTGAAAATGTGGTGCTACGGAAGGCTCCACTAATTTTCATGCCAAGCTAGATTAAGAACTTGTACTAAGCAAATTGGCACTACGACTTGACATTAAAACTAAAATTTTGGGAAAGAACCCTGGGTATTTTTGGCATATATCCTTAAAACATGATGTAATGAGAGTAATGAAATAAATGCTTCGGAGGAGCTGCGGAATTGACAAACTATTGTCTCTCACATCCTGACCATGATATAAGGCAATAGGAAATATATGTCCCACCATTTTATGCATCGATAAGAAGGGGCATTGTATTTCTTGTGAAAAAATATAACAAACGCTTCTATATATAACTTTTTGTTTAGTGGTGTAACCGACCGTGGTGGGGGTGGGGGAAAGTTGCCCCTCTGGCCAAACAAATTTCTTCTCCTCTTCCGCTCTTTTTTGGGAAGTTTGACCAATTTCAGCTTAACATTTGGGCAAAATTATAGTTAATTTGGGCGATTTTTGCATGCTATAAACGTGCTCATTTTTGTCCAGTTGCCGATTTTCCAGAGCAAAGCACCGGACGACTTACGACTTTTTGCCCCCTCTGGCGGACGACTTCCGAATTGTGTGTTGCCCCCTCTGGCGGGACGACTTGGAAATTTTGCCCCCTCGAATCCGACTGCCTCAGAACACCACTGCTTTTTGTCATTTACATACCAAAAGACACTCAAAGCACTGTGCTATTATTACTTCACTGCCTTCAGGAATTGTCACAATCATTTCAGCCTAAGCTAATAATGATTGTGATGATGCTAGCCACAGGAGAACATGTTAGCTTTTCTAACATAGAGGGAATTCTTGCAATTGCAAAAAAATGCTTCCAACCATTTACATACACAGGATGTTTTATAAATACAATGTTCAGTAAGATTCGTGTACCACTGGGGAGAGGGAGAGAGTTTGTTTCCCGGCTCAACATCGGAGGAAGTGGAATAACCTTTGCTTTGTGGTCCCGCGAATTATAAGGTTGTGACAAATTTTGTGAGCTTTTTTTGTGTGCATTAGGTTTTTAGCCCTCTTGGAAGCAGGTCACTGGGATGTTGGGGATGAAACTTGGGAGGATGCAAAAGATGAAGAGGGTGAACCCAGCTTGGCAAGAGATTTTGGTGTGTAGAAATGACGAAAGGAGCAGGAGGGATGGCGGAACGGTGGAAAAGTTGTGTGATGAGTGGAATCGATGAAGGAGTTTTCTCATCCCTGGGGACAGGGTAATGTACATGTAGATGGAGGATGCACGGCGTTGTGACACTGGTGTAGTTTGTGTGGATGACAGTTTAAGAAGGTTTGAAGTTGCTACAACTGGGAAAAGATTTCCTTTGAAAAGAAAGGAATTGGTGTTTAAGGTTGCGCGATGATTGGTGATGCCCTATGGGGGTGAGCCATGGTGCTTGAAGCGAAATGAGATGGGGATTTTGATAAGATGGTGAGAGCGATGTGTGGTGTGAAGTTGATGGATAGAGACGGAGGACTTGATGCGATGTTTGAGTTTGGAAGAAGCAGTGGACCGGTTGGCGATGGTGAATGGTGTATTTGGTATGGGTAACGTGCTGAGGAAGGATGACGGGCAAGTTAAGAATGGGGCCTTTTGAGTTTCGACCAAATAGTCCTGAACAGTGGAGAGGAAGTAGGAGGTTGATTGAGGATGGAGGATGCCCTGAATCGTGCGCAAGTGGAAGGATGGGTAACAAGTGATTGCTTAAACTTGTGATGAGGTAAATGCCAGGCCAACCCTGTTCACGTAGGACAAACAAACTGGATGTAAACTTTGGAATTACTACTACTACCTTTACTGCCCTACCAGAAATGAATTTATCCCAATATCTGTTAACTGGCTACGTAATATGAATGATTTCAAAGTTATTTGATAGGTTTAAGGAAACATTTAAAAGGCTTAATTTCCAACTTCGATTTTCTGATGCCAAAATAGATAATGGTTTGTCAGCTTTCTACTGCTTAGTGCTTAAGCACCTCAATACCATTTCAATGATTTAACTTTATTGAAATGCCTAGAAAATCAAAACAAAGCAATCACAGTGCTTTCAAGTATTTATACTAGTCTCATTGCACTCTTTATTATACGACTAGTTAGAGATTATTCAACAGCATCACATGATCGTAATGACACAAGTATAGTCTCACCTTCAAGTATAAAATCCCCCTCCTAAGTTTTGAAGCAATTTCAGAAAAACACAAAGTACCCATTATATTACCCATATATAGATCCCGGTCATTGATTGGTTAAAAGTGGACGGCATTAATTCAACTAGCTTTCAAGAATTGAAACAAAAATGAACTATGCCCATGGGAAGAGAAAAGAGCCGGCATAGTTCATTAACTATGCCCTGGACACATCTTCCCAGCGTAAAAGGAACTGGTAGTACAAAACTATCCATCCCGTATTTGAGTGAAATCTAAAGTGGTGTAAGAGCTGAATATAAGCCGACCGTATTTTGTTTACTCTTATTGATCGGGGAGTCTTGTGCTGTAGTGTAAAGTCTGATACAAACTGGGGATACAAACAAGAGCAAGGGAATGGTGACTCGCAGCATCAGTAGGCCTATATGCTTGAGGGTGTTACTGCTCGTAATTGAAACCTATCCCCTCTGGTGTTGTTGACAGAGATAGTCATAGCGCATCGGCGTCGCGTTTGCCTTTGTTGGAAAAATGGATGCGCCCATGGCATCGGAACTCAGGTTTGACGGGTCGCTGGCAAACGATTTTCTTCCTACCGTTGACATAATCACCACATCCAAAGATTTCTGCATAAATCAAGAGACCACATTGTGTTATAGGTATTGGAATTATCACTTAGGAGTCCGTGATGTTGTGGTGTGTTTTCATCGTGTTAGGGAGAAATGCTTGAAGCGGTGGATTGTAAAAGTGGCTGAATTCGGAGCTGGCAAGGGAAATTGTACACATCTTGCCGACAAAAAAATTGCAAAAGTCGATTACGGCGATCCGTTTTGGGACTCCAACATCACTTCCTCACCACAGAAAGTTATTGCTAATTCTTGACAAATTTTGTGGGACCACCCTAAGTTCACAAAATTGTTAAACCAGGGCATGCACGCCATGACAACCTGGCCTACAGCTCAAGAGCTACACATGATAAATTGATATAGGCCTGTTTTATGACAAAATCTATATATTCGGTATTAAAACACAAATATTGACTGCTTTTTATTTGGAGCATGGTTGAAACGATAGGCCCTCGGTGATCTCACCAACTATGCCCTCGTCTTACGCCTCGGGGCAGAGTATGGTTTTCGAGATCACCTGGGCCTATAGTTTCAACCTGCCCCTCATAGCATCAATATTTGTATACTAAAAACATTGGGTGCCTCTGATGCAGTGTTGCAAGTTATATTTTCCTATAGGACAGAAATATTTTTCCAATGGGGTTGCAGATATGTTCCAATTTGACAATCGTTTTAATGGTAAAAATGTTTTTCCATAGGGCAAAATGTTTTTCCATATATGTCATTTATTTTTCAATGAAATTCCCAACTTATTTTAGGCCAAAAACAAAGTTTATCTCAGAATAAAAATGTGAAAAAATCAAATGTGCGAAATGCTCTTCTCTTTTTTGGAGAAAATGCTAATGTGAAATACAGGGTTTTTTTTTAAATTGTTTTTTGCATTTTTTTTGACCCACTTTTTTTTCATTTTTTTCGCGTGAACCTCTTTGAAAATTTATAAAAAAAATTTAAGTGAGCAAAAAACCTATATAAATGTGCTTAAAAAACAATTTTAAAATGTGTGCAGTTCGGAACACATCTTTTTTTTTTTCTTGACCAGTTTAAAATAATGAAATGGTTAGTATCTCTTGAAAACCTAAAACATTAAAATGTGATTTTTAAAATTTATCCTATGCCAAGCAGTAAGCTGAGATGAACCTTTTTTCTCTTGGCTTAACGTGTGATATTTGCCCCACAAATAAATCATAAGAAATGTCATTAAAAATACATAAAGCTAAACAGGAGATAAAATCCAGTCTGGTATGTTGAGCCAGAGAGAAATAACTTCCACTTGACCCTTGCTTCTACTGTTGTTATTCCCCTATGATATATCAGTTTATCCCAGTTGGACTTTTAAAAAATTTGCATTAAGACCAGTATTTCTGTTTCACTTCTAAAAAAAACGAGCTAAAAAGGGCTTACGTATATTTCAAAAAACGCCCTAACATATAATCCCTTAAGAACTCAGCTCAAATTTCAATAGCAGGGCAAATGCCAAAGCACACTCTCGTTAAGAAGTCACTCATTGAAGTAGCTTTAGCCCCCCCCCCCCCCATCCCACCTTTCAACAGCTCTAATGATCTAGATACCCATCTGAACTCAACTGTGAATTAAAGGGATAACCAGTTTTTGTGGGCATATTTGTTTTAAGCCATGTTGGTAGCCTTCGTGATTTTTCACTCAAGTAGATTTCAAATTTCCATAATTATGCATGGCTCAATGGCTCTAGCATAACTTTCAAATAAGCGTATGCATTGTAAGTCTAATGAGAGATTCATATTTGCTTTAGGAAGCAATATACATCTTTTGCATCTTTAACAGATGAGGTTTAAATGCATCCTAAAGGTTTGTAAACAAATCTTGAAATGGATCATCACTTTGTCCAACAAACAAGTCCTGGTATAGCTTATGAAACCACTCAGGCCTGCCTGATCATTCATATTCAAGCCACAGTCCTCAAAACCCTATCCATTAAAGACAGCCCCACGAAGAAGAAACTTGTACAGGAACTCAACAATATTTATGAAAGAGTCAGGGTTTGCCGCCGGGAAACGCTTACTCCATTGCGATACACAAGTCAAAGAATTCTGAAACCCCAACAAATCGAGGCACGACGTGCTATTTATGACGTCACACCATGCATAATACATTGTGGTGTGACTATTCCAACCAATTACTGTAATGGGTCATGCATGCATTCAGTGGAAACCCGGAAGGAAATAGCAATGCGCTGGGACCAAGGTACGATAGCCCATGTGAGTGGATGTGAACAACACGGAATTATCGGCACTAGCAAACTGTATAATGGAACAATGTCATGGATGGGAAATATTTTGTGACGTGTAATTTTACCTTGTGCATATTCCCCCTTGGAACAGCATATAAAGACGATTTGTCAGTACCTAAACCACTGACATTTCGATAATATGGACTTCGATCTATTGCAACACAAGTTGTACTACGTGTCTAGGAAATATTATAGAATGAAATGTTAATTGAGAATTTTGGGCCAGGGCGAATCTGTTTGACCTTTCTGGGGCTTTGGTATAAAGCTATACAATTGACCCAACAAGGTTAATTATATTAAGCAGTAACGCGCGCTTTTTAGTTATGATCTTAACATGTTGTGAAGAAGTTAGTTTGTGAGCCCTGTAGTCAATGGAATAAATCAGGGCAAGGGAAGCTCCCCAATTCAGAATTCTAGATCAAATATGAGCATATGATCAAATTTATAATATCCTGAATAACTCAATGCCTAACCTTTAGCTATCCTGGAAAACAAACTGCACAATAGCTGTGAAAAGAAAATCAAACATGCAGCACAAATACGTTAGCAACATGCTTTGATTGTCTTGGTTGAATTTTGCATTAAAGGCCAACTCAGAGATTTTGAAATATATAATTTTTTGTGCAGTAATTAAAAATAGTCATCTAGAACTAGAGATAGTCACCTAAAATGCTTAATTCGAAAGTTACAGATGAATCGGATATTTCGTTTTCATGCAGTAAACATTTATGTACAGTGTAACAGTGGCCATAGGATACGTGTGATAACGAAATTCCGGCTCCGAAATTTTATAACAAAGTTGTTGATTTTCCTATTAAAGGACTTCGTTTGTAGCTTAGTTTGTTCACAACAAGTGCTTAGTATGGACAATCTTGTTGTATAATGCAAAAAACCCAATTTTTTGAGAAATGGATGCGCCCTCATCGGGAAATCTCTGATCAGCCTTTAATACTTAAAATTCCTTTTTAAAAACCACACATACCTGTTTGAACTTTTATTTTTTTGGTGGAGCTTAAGTCTTGTATCGCTCCATACCACTAATTGACGTGATCAAATTTTGAAGAAATTTAATTCAATCACTTTCAAAATGGTCCGACTCACACTGATGTACCAAAAGTGCCTTTTTTTCCCCCACAGGGCATTTAGACTTTATACCCTACGATGTAGCTGATGAACCAGAATCTCCATGTACACAAAAAGAGCAGCACATTCAAACATTTAACTATGATAACATGACTCAAGAATACCTACAGCCAAACGCTATTTGTGTAGCCCAAAATTTCATTTCCATCATGAATTTCACCAAATTTTCATCAATAGCTTTATCAAAACTGAAAAAAGCACCATTTCGAAATTTGACCTAATTTGGCCGGCAGATCAAGGTCATGATTAGCGCACAATAGGAACAGCATTAGCGGTGCTCTCTAAATTCCATCAGGCCTTTGGCCTTCATCGGATATTAAAACAGACACATCCTTTTCCTTCTATCCTAAAATTAAAATCCCAATTTTGTGGAATCGTGCTTTTTTCAGGTATGGTATATCAACAAATTCTGAGATTGCATTCAATTTACAGGTCACTTTTTGCAGGTTTTTCAACTTCTAAAACCAGGGTTCTGCTCTCTCATATCAAAATAAACAAAATTAAAAATAAAAACTAATAAAAATATTATAAAAATAATAAAAGTAACAAATAACAATTAATAGGTCAACGTAATTATCGATTACTACAAGGATAGTATTTGCTCTTCCTCATTCAGATTTCTGCTTAAAAATTCTCCATTCATAAACACAGCATGTACTGCATTCCATACATGTAGTATTGAAGCTGATTAATATTAGGGGGAAAATAATATTACTCGAGGCCATACATTTGCAAGCGAGAATTTCAACGTTTATTTGATGGTGCAATGTTGATCCTAGAAGTCACATGCGGTCACCTACTTATCTTTAACTCTCAAGTATAGAAATTCCATATACATAGTTAAAAGTACATCCGCACTCTTTCAATGGCCATTTTAATGACTTTTCATTCAAGAACCATGAAAGACACTCAATAATTTGTTTCATGGAATTATTTTTAACACAGTATTTCCACAACAGCATTGAAACTTGAAGTGTTCCTCCTCTATCGCTCAACTGTCCAAATTTGCATGCTGCATGTCAATTTTTATTATCTAATATTGGCCCAGGTGGGGGGGGGGGGGGTAGACATTATCTGCTCGATTTGGCATTAGGGATTTTCCAACATGGTAATTTGGGGAATTGCTACGTAGAATTTACTATGCAGTCTCAGTCCGAGGACATTACAAAATCATCTCTTAACCTTTGTTCAAATATCGTTAGTAATCAAACAGATCATTTAGGGAAAAAATAATCCGTTCACACCATCCGTCGGGGTCATGTGATTAACCCCGCTGCAAAATAGTGTATTTCCAATAACGGTCCTTTAGATTTAAATATTCATGAGCAGGCCTAGTCTTTAGTCAAGTCTGTAGTGTAAAAGACACCGTTCGATAGCGTAAGAGCGCCCTCCTACCGTTAAGTCTTGAAACAGACTAGTACGCCCCCGGAAGTTGATGCAGTTTTGAATTCTCTGTGCTGTTTAGGTTGGCATGTCTACCCCCCTGATGTGGCCGGGCTTTTTGTGTACTTGTACTGCAGATCACAAAACACGGAGAACACACAGGGTCAAAGTTTTCAAGAATACCTAATTTGCTTGGATTTTGAGACATCCTCGGCTCTAGTATGGCAAAATCTTCAAAGCAATTTGAATGTGTCATATATTCTTCTTCAAGAATTTGATATAGAGGCACATCACATGTAGGTCAAAAATCCAAATTTATACATTATGGTCTTCCTAGGTTCAGAGTCACAATTGGGTCGAGCATCAGCAGAAGTGTTGGCTTTTCCATTTGAAAATTTACCGTATGGGAGATGTAGGTAAAGTCTTCCGTGGGAGTATGTATTTCAACTGGAAGCTTATTTAGGGGGTGTTTAGTCAGGACTTGTCAAATGGTCCAGTTTTTTTAGTTTTTTCATGTTTATGGCATTAACATGTTTCTTTCCATAAATTTTAACAGAATCTATATATATTTTTTTTTTTCCTCATATTTTCCTTCATTTACTTTTTACTATGTTTACTATGTTTACGCATTTTTTGCCAAACAAATCACATGGCTGAACTGCAAAAGGGCTGTGTAATTCGCGTATTATGCAATACGCGTCTGTGCTATTCGGCGCAAATGAAAAAGCCAACACTTTTGCTGCTTGTTAGACCCATTTCAGTTTTTCATTTTTGGTTACAAATCGTGATTATTTCAACCTTTGAACAATCTTGGCATTGTTCAATTGAACATTCGGATTTTGGCCTTTTTTGCAAATAATTCTAAATAGTGGCCAGAATTTGAAAAAGAGGATACTAACCCTAGAACTCTGACTCTGGAACCCCAAAATGTCAAAAGAATTACAGCAATACACAAGTGCAAAAACCACAACCAATTTGGGTGCTTTGTGTGGGTCGGTCATTGGGTGTTCTTTCCAGGACCCCATACGCCCTCGCCTTGTTCGTTATTCAGACAAAAAAATCAACAAATACCATTCCATTGAGTTGATTCTCAATCGAACTGTTTTTTGTTATAGAAAATATGTCCTATGACAACCATATAAAAAATTCAGATTTTTCGTCAGATTTCGCTTTCGTGTTAAACCAATGGCGGACGTCTGATATTGGGATTTCTTGGCCGCCCCCCTTACATGTCTATATTTTTTTTAAGGGACCAAAAAAATTAGTGAAAATTCAACCATTTTTTTAATGATGTTCTAAAAAAAAATGTATTTTTGGGAAAAAATATCATATTTGGATTCCTTGAGTCATTTCCTTCTCAATAGGTATACTTTTTTATATATTTTGGAACATAATTAAGAGATCGGCAAAAAACCTTCCTTCGAATTCCTGACTAAAACCGAGCCCCCCCCCCTTAGGTACATGCATATTTTATATCCATTTGAAATCCACACCAGATTTGTCAAAGACTTGAAATTCTTCCATCTTCCACAGAGGAGTAGAAATTTCAAATGGGAATTTTCCACATACACACCCACTCTGTGGAAGATTTACATGTCTCCATGTAAAGTTTTACACAGTAATATGGTTTCCATCAACTGGAATAGCCTATTGGATAACTTAAGTTGAAAGTCTTTTCCACCTCTGTAGAAGATTTAGGGAAAGTCTTCCACAGGGGGGGTATTAATTTGTCAAATTGAATCCCATTGGAAAACAAGACCTGAATAGCATTACCAAATCAACCTGCAATGTTCTTCCTTT
>JAMKCH010085787.1:0-39956 GCA_023653785.1 Ophioderma brevispina | reverse complement strand
TGCCTATATGAGTGTAGATATACTTTCTAAGTCATGTAATTCATAAAAGTAAACTGCTCATGAGGAAAAAATAAAACAAAAAACTTTCAAGAGTGCATACTTTTGGACCACTATCTGTGCACCGATGTCATCAGGTCCGAAAGGGTAATAGCGGCCAACTAGTGTGTATTGTACGTCTGGCAATTGGGGTTTTTCTATCAGAGGGACACAAACATGACAAGGAAATCAATGTAGATGTAAGCAATCGTAAAAACAGAGTACAAATATAAATAAAGGCAATGATAGTTCTATAAAGTCATCGGAATCATATATGAAGAAAAATCAAGGAGAAGAAGATAAAAGGCGGAAAAAATCAGAACCATGAACGTGAAGAAGGAATAGCAAGCGGATGATGGAGAGAAACCGTGATGACACAAGAAGAAAAAGGGACTGCATGGGCCAGAGTCGTCCAAGTACATTGTTAAGCTGGCACTGCAGGATTGATACAGCATGTATTGCCTCAATTTTTTGCCCAGAATGCCCAAGACCGGTATAAAAACATTTTAAGAAAATATAAAATTGATAAACATGGAATAATAACAAGCGGTAGACATCATTAAAATTTAAAGCCATGATGCCAAAATATTTTTTCTAAGTGAAGCCTTAAGGGTATTGAAATCAGAGTAACCGATGGCCTTAGACCTGTGCGTCGGCATGTTGTCGAAAAAATAAGCCAAAACAAAGTGTTGGGAAATTCTCCAATGTTCATTACTCATTCATTCTGCCAATGACTTTTGCAAAAAACCAATTGTGGAAAAGCCATACATCTGAAAAGATTTACTGAGTATGATCCTTTCAAATCTTGCCGTTAGAAATATTAAGATATCGTGCCAGAGTGGCCATGCAACATGGGAATCAATGTGCTGTTGTTTGTTTTCACTCGCCAGCTGCAAAGAATAATCGCTGTGGCCTTCATAATGGTGGTCATAGTCATCGGCAGAACCACTCGGCCGACGCTCAGTAAGTCTCGAAACATGCTTTTGCGCGCGGATACATGAACATAAAAAGTGTTAAAAGGACTGTTCGAAAGGTTAGCGTGGGCAGAGTTTCTTGTCGATGAGGTATGTATGAACCCACCTTAAATGCATAAGAGTTCTATGCAAAGCCAAGCAGCAGTCATAAATGCGGTTTTGCGATCGCCGTAGTCGAGTTTTGCGACCGTGTGTCGAGTTGTATGGGTCGAGTTTTGCGACGCCGGTGTATCGAGTTTTGGCGACGCGTATGTCCGAGGTTTGGGACCCGGGGGTGTCGAGTTGGTATGTGTCGAGTTTGCGAAGCGTGTTGTGTATAGAGTTTTGCGACGCCCGTAGTCGAGTTTTGCGAAAACGCTGGTGTCGAGTTTTGTATGTGGTCGAGTTTTGCGACGCCGTGTGGCGAGTTTTGGACGGTATGTGGCCGAGTGTTCCGGTATGTGGCGAGTTTTGGACGATATGTGGCCGAGGTTTTGGACGGTATGTGGCCGAGTTTTGCCGGGATGTGGCCGAGTTTTGGACCGTATGTGGCCGAGTTTTGGACGGATATGTCGGCCGCCGAGTTTACGGTATGGGGGCCGAGTTTGGACGATATGTGCGGTTTTGGACGGTATGTGGCTACGAGTTGTCCGGTATGGTGGCCCGAGTTTGACGGTATGTGGCGATTTTTCCGGTATGTGGCGAATTTGGACGGTATGTGCGAGTTTTGTGTTTTTTAGAGGCTGTTCCACATGATTATTTGTCATATTGAGGAGTGTGATTGACTAATGTGTGATTTTTTTAATAATTATGATTCATAGGACAATCAACCAACTTGTAATAAAACTTAACAGGGAGCTTACACAGAGTGATCAACTTTGTATAAAAACTTAAGATGGGAAGCTACACAGATGTATCTCGCAAATAAACCAATATTATATAATTTCATGTCTGACTCAGCCATACTTTATGAGAAACACGTGTGCTAAGGAATTATTTGGTGGTTTTGCTCTGTTTAGTGTTGTGCGCCCTGTACATTAAACAACTGGGGCGAGGGCCGCAATTGTATCCATTATTTATTTATGCACTATGGCGAATTTTATCTGGTTTGACACGATTTTCTTTCTATCAGCGTCAAATGTGGAGGCCAACTAAGTTAGAGATTATTTTGATTCTCTTGGACATGTACTCCAATGCATTTCATGGGTGTGAAAAGTAAAAAAAAAGGGAAGATAAAGAAATGAAGGGAAGAAAGGAGCCCGAAAGAGGAGAGGGTGTGAAAAAAGGAAAGAGAGGAGAGGGAGGAAAGGGGAGGAAAAAGAAAAGAAAACAAAAAAAAAGAGTGGAAGAGATAAAATAAAAACAAATATAGATAAAGAAAATGAAAGAAAAAAAAAAAAAAATGGCGCCCCAGGGGAGGCTCTATTTCATAAAAGGTCATTGTTACTTAAACCCTGTCTTACTAAGGGGGGGGGGGGGGGGGGTGGTAACAACCACCCCATAACGGATTTTGTCGGTAGCTCCAAAACGCAAAGTAAAGCGACAAGAGGCACCTTCGGTAATTCAATACATCCTTTGCGTAATTTTGGCGAAATACAACTTTTGGGGGTACCCCTAACACCCCTAGGGGTAGGGTGAGCCGTCAAGTCCGGAAGGTGGGGGGGGGGGTGGTTGTCACCTCGGAAATTTTTAAGTCGCCACTTTGAAAATATCTTTTTCTTGTTATGGCTAGTTGATTGAACTTGCGGGCATGGGTAAATCATCATTTCCCTTCTTTATAAGCAAAACACACGGTTTGTTAATCCGTATTTGGAAATTTTTTTAGCGAAAAAATCAATTTTTCCCAAGTGGCCTAATTTCGCCTGAACATCCGTATTTTAGGTCCGCGATGCGTGGAAAAACGTCATGGACGTCAGACATAGACCGATTTTTATAATTTGTAATCAATGGATAAGGAGACGACTACCTATACATCTACCAAACATCCTACTTCGGGCGTCTTCAATTCCAAGTTCATGCATGGGGGTGGAACCCCCCCCCCCCCCCCCCCCCCCCCCCTTTAGGAAGGCCGTGTTACGAAAAAATACCTTAGGAAGATGAGGGTTAAAGTTACTGGCTATTCACCATTTTAATTCGTCATAATCTTATTATCAAAAATCATTTTTCTTGGATTCTTTTATACTAAGGTTAGGAAGAGTGTAAACAAAAAGGAAAAGAGGTGGGGGTACGAAATATTCTCAAATGAAAGGAATAGGAATAAACTACAGAGATCTGCCATCAGTGTAACCGGCAAAAAAGGCTGGTTTAAAAAAATCGTGGGTAACCGTATGTTATTCTTGCATTATGCCCTGAGTACAGTGTCATCATACATGTAGATGTGGGATCCATTTTAGGGTGAAGACTAATATGTGGGCCAAAGATAATTATATTATTATTTTTTATCATAGTAATAAAGTTATTAGGCCCCTACTGTCAAAGTTCTAATTGTTGAGTTTGGAAGAAAAACAAATCGAAATAAAAGAAAATAGTGTTTTTTCGAAAGACCTTACCATCAATACTTAATTTTGATAAAAAAAAATTCATAATGTCTAACGTAATGGGATGACATAACTGTAAAAATAACTATTATAATCATATTCAAAAATAAAAAATCAACAGAGATCATCAACATAATAATAATGACAAATAATTTCAATGTGGAAACACAAAAACCTAAAAACACAAAAACTCGGCCACATAACGTCCAAAACTCAGCCACAAACCGTCCAAAAATCGGCCACTATCGTCCAAAACTCGGGCCACTACGGGAAAACTAGGCCAACCATATCGTCCAAAACTCGGCACATACCGAAAACTGGCCACATACGTCAAAAACTCGGCCACACGGCGTCTCAAAACTCGGACACACACGGCGTTACGCAAAACTCGATACACGGCACCCGTCGCAAAACTCGACAACATACAAAACTCGCCACACGGCGTCCCAAAACTCGATACACGGCTTCGCAAAACTCGATACACGGCGTCGTAAAACTCGACATACGGCGTCGAAAAACTCGACCACAAACAAACCTCGACACACGGGGTCGCAAAACTCGATATACGGCTTCGCAAAACTCGCATTTATGACTGCTGTGGCTTGCCATAGCTTTCCAAATCTGACGATATGCCAACCCAAATATGGTGATGCCCAAAAACTATGGGAATTAATGAAGTGCGGCTGCTCACGGGGGACCTCGAATCGTGGTTACGCCCGTCTTTGATAAGGCTTGATAAAGAAACAAATGCGTGTTAACCTAGCTTATCTTTTATATATTAAATTAATATGATCCGATGTGCAGGGCAATTCCAATCATATCAGTCATTCTCAGCCAAGGCAAGTTTTAGTGCTGCCTGATAAACATTTAGGGATGTTGTTCGCGCCATTGAGATATTCCAGGAAGAACCACCTGGGAGGGATCCCGATTGGAAGTGACGCGTACACGTCCAATTTCTTATGGTGTACCTCGCAGATACCACCGGTAGACAGGATGCCTACCCACTAGACGTACCCTCGCCGGCCAGGATTCCGTGTATTTTTGCCGCATAGACGGATAGTGTACACACAGCGGCGGTTTCCCGTTCGCCGAGTAGCTACGTGGTTAACCGGCTCTCAGCGCGCTGCGGTACATTTCCTAATGGCCAATTTTTGTTTTTTAGAATTTTTGCATATATTTGCATTTTTTATACTGTGGGGTATATGGGGTTTTTGGACGATACCCGATTTGGAAGTTCGTAAGGATTTTCCTTAAAAATGCCAAAGTGCTAAACATAGAACAAGTGTATTAGCGCCCTCATTTCATGAAATTGTCATCCACTCTCAAAATGGCGTCGTGGTAAACGCGGAGTATCTACGTGGTAGGTGCGGTGTACTCCGGTACTGCTACACAAAAACCACTTCTCCTCCACCTAGTGGGCAACTACAGGGAGCCATTGGGGTAGGTATAGTAGAGTAGCAACCTCACTGTATAACCTAATCACTGTTAATTGGTAAGCCCTATCTCAGCTACTGCCTCGACACTAGCCGGTGCAGGGTTTACTGGCCGTAGAGTCGAGGTAACATTTGGGTAGCTAGTATAGGCCCTGTGAGTAAGAAAATGGCCGTGTAAGTAAGACCCCCATTTTTAGCATCGTTGTCACCCAAAGACTCCATATTTTTAAAAGTTCACACAAAAGACCCCATATTTGTGGAAAATTTTAGCACTGTCACCAAAAGATCCTATTTTGTGGAGAAATGTGGACAATTTGCTTCCACTAGATCTCCATTTTTGGACAAATTTGTCACGCGAAAACCCCCTTATTTTGAAGCAATTTGGCTGCCTCTCACCCAAAGACCCCAAGGTTTAGAGTCCACTGTCACCGAATGCCCTGGTTTGGAAGCGTCAGCCTATATCCATGCATATGCCCCCCCCCCTAAAGAAACAGGTTGGGCAGGGGGTACTAGTAGAATGAAATCAATTACCCAATGAATGCGGGTACCAGATCTGAAGTGTATGCATGGACAGTTGAAATTGTGTAGCAGCCGAATGGAGAGTCAAAGAAGGAAGAGAGAGAGAGGACCAGAGTAAAAGAGTGAGAGATAGATTGATAGACGGACACACAACAAGGCAGCATAGAGAGAGATAGGCCGATAGCGAGAGTGATAGAGAGCTATCTTCCATTGTACAGCATTACCTAAGTTTAGTTTGGACAAAGCCGATAGGCGGGGGCACTGTTGGATGTCTTGGTTGCGTACAGAACAGAAAAAAAATTAAAGATAACTTTAACCCTCGTCTACTGAGCCATGTTGTAACAAAAATCCCGAAGGGGGGGGGGTGGTTACCCACCGATTGCGCAGGGATAATGAAAGGGGAATGTATTGTAGTACTGGAAGCGTCTATCTTTCCACAAGCATGGTTAGTAATACGGTCTATTGGTACCAAAATCTAAGTGTCTGTGATGTTCCTGTGTTGTGTAGGCATGTTGGTACTTCGCGCCGAAGGGTGGGGGTTGGCCACACACCTATCCACACTTTGGGATCACCCTTATCTTACCTATTACCGTGGATGTTGTTTTTGGATGAAAAGGGCGGAAAATGTCAATTGACAATTAATAAATAATTTGGCACCAAAAAAGGGGGTGGGGTGGGGGGTATTTGTTTTTTTGTTGGGTTGTGGGTTTTTTTTGAGAAAGCAGGGGAAAAATAAAATATGCAAGGAGTGCGTGTTGTGGGCGGGGAGCTGGTGTTTCTTGGCGGGTAGGGTAACAACCCCCCCCCCCGTCGGTAGACGAGGGTTAATATCGGCTTTGATATATCGTTATAGAATTTTAAAAAAAAAACAACAACAATAAAGACTGTCTCCGGAACAATTACAATAATGGCATTATATAACAAATCTTTGCTTGGACCTTCAAATGTCACCATCTGGTTAGTAATGGGAATTTAGTTATTAAGTATTTTTTGCACACAAGATATATTGAGACCCATACCGAATGTTTATCTGTTGCATGATTTAGATGAAAGTGTGAAAATCAATTATTAAGTAATTATCTTTTTAAGAGTATTACCTCCTCTATTTGGAGTATTATAAAGTTCATCTCTGTGTTGAATGTCTATTCATTAGCTTAATGAGTAGACATAACTATATTAAGGTTGAAATTAGTTTATAATGACATGACAAAACAAATTTGTATATTCGTTGCTTATTCCAAATAAATTACAGGAAAATTCTGGATAGCATGTTTTACTCAACATGCACTCACGGTGGCGATGCCCCGTATAATAACCGTGATATAGAGTCTTTCCCCCTTTGGATTAGCGGCCATCTTGCCGGGAATTACAAAGTCCCTTCCAACTTTTTGGAACTTTCTAAATCTAAAGAACGACATGCATGTTGGAATGTATGCATAAAAGTATGAATCACACTTTGAAATCACAATACTTTGAGGTTGGGGTTATTAAATTGATCTGAATGACGAATGCTAAACTGGACCTACAAACACCTTTTGTATGGTTATATGCATGAGTGAGGTGAAAGACCTCTATTGATTTGCTTACCGTAAGATAACTCACACCCACTTCCTGGTTTAACAGATCCCTTCAGACCTTTCACAAAATGTCTATGTGATCCTGAATGAATAATTAATAACCCAGACATTTGTGAATCCAGGCCTGTGTGAATCATAACTCAGTGTGTGCAATGATTTATCAATCTGTGTTTAGAATCACCATTGTTTACGCAAATCGATTCATGGACCCTCTCCATCTTCAATCTGAGGCTGAACAGTAAAAACGTGTCTTCTGTCGTCGCGGTTTTGTGATCTGGACCAAGTCACATGAGGCATCAAGGGTCACATCAAGTGTCATGAAATCAATTGACATATGTGGATACTCCATCAATTTGACAACTGACCATTTTACACCATGACCCCTAATTTCCTCTAGATGACCTTTTGACCCCTACCGTGAGAGGGGTAATTTGGGGCTACCAACGACTTATATACATAGACAACGCATTCTCCCTAAACGGGTAACCAAAATCGAGGTGGGCCAAAAGTATATAATGAGCATACGCACTGTCATTATCATAGTTTTTGGGCACACCGATATTTGGTTTAGTACTTATTCGTGCGTATTTGGAAGTCCTTATGCATATTTATGAGACACGCGAGTATTTTACGTTTCGTCACACTTAAGCGAGTGAAAAAAACAATAACAACTGATGCCAACATGCTATCAATCGACTCAATATCTCTTTGTTCCTAAAGCAAAATAACAGGGGTCATCGGGAGACCTTTTTGTGCATTAGTGATGCAGGAATCTTGTTAGATGCATGGTTTCATTCTCGATTGGTTTTCGCATTCATTTATTGCAGAAAAATTCGGCCGATCATACAATGGAACACTGGGGAAATGCGACACTGGTAACATATCGCGCGACGCACAGATATGTAGTTGCGTGTGCTTGTGCAGTACAGCGCCGACGCGCGGCTGGTTGCGCAGCAAACATGAGGATGGTCGCGCGAGGTGTGAATAAACATAGAAATAGACCTATGGAGAGAAATCGTTACGTTGCTGCCTAGTGTCCTATTGAACCAATTGCTCGTCTGACGTATTTGTCGTGCAGTACAAATGTCCTGCCGTGAAGACTATGCTGTGAACATTTAAAGATTATTGAAATAGAAAGTTTACTTACCCCTTTCGTCAAAAACTCGACTCAAATGGGCATGTTTTGACATTTTAGACGATCATATTTTGTTCGAACGCGCCGATTGACAAACCTTGAACATACGCGCAATTGGTCCGGCTAATTCCGTCCCTGAATATAATACATACACTATCCGATCGCCTTCAAAAATACACATTTACTCGCACACACACGGACCACAGCTCTCCTCGCGGATCGCTATCGCACACGCACGCGCGCACAACCACACAACATACACACGCACACCCACCTACACACACACTCGAGACACGTTTCATCTCTTCCAACACTCCACGTCACTCGGACGCATAATTAGACAAGTGCATGTGCACAGAAAGACACGCACACAGCGCTATTTCTCGTGGCAACTAATCCTTTTGACTGGTTTTTAACAATTACCCTACCTGTAGATTCTGTCCCACCACGGACAAGGTCTTTGATGCATTCACTACAAACTCTTCCAAGTGAGCTTTAGGACCATGCCTTGAAAGCATAGCACTATAAGAAGAAAAATTAAGATTTAAGTTTTAACTGACCATGCAACAAAAGCTGATAAAACGTAGTCAAACGTGTTCTATAATACACTCAACTATAATTGTTAAGTATCTGATTTGATTGATGATGTTTTGTTATGCATTGCTAATTCATGATCATTCTTATTATACATTCATGGTGACAGACACCTAAGTTCCGCACCTGAGACGATGGCTGAATATAGCGGAATTGGGCAATGGTGAGTGTTTGTGCTAACAGCCTTCTACTAGTTTCGACGGCATCGACTCTGTCCTCTTTTGCAGTTTCGAAAGCATTTGTACTATGGGCCTAATTCAGCGTATTCAAGCTGCAATGTTTTTAAGGCGGCCTTCAGGGTGCCTAGGGTATTAACAAACCGAACATCATGGCAACGATCATATTTTGTAATGAGCACTGAACATGATGAAATCAATATGTACAATGAGAGAACCCTGCAGGACACCACAATGCACATCGATAGGGTCCGACATGACATCCAAGACGGATATTGATTGTGACTTTAGCCATTTAAGTAGGAGGAAAATCAACGGAGTGTATTTACCGTAATTCCACATCGGTTAATCAACTGTCAATGGTGCCAAACGCTGTGCTGAAATCCATTAAACACCAACAAAGCCTCAGCCTCTTGGCGTTTGTCGAGAGCAGTAACAAGTGATTCTGCACTCGTAAGAATGAAGTTTTGGGGTATAAGTGAAACGGACATCAAGGGCCTTAATCAAGATATCATCAGATCATTGTAATGATTGATTATTAAAAGAATTGAATTCAGCATCTGGACAGAATGCAAATCTGGTATGAGAGCAGAAAACATCTTTAATGTACTTTGGTCTCAGATGAATAATGCCAATATGAGGGCAAGCACATAAGCCGATTGACGGTAGTTTGTCATTTGATGATGATCTGAGCTGGCAAGCCATGTTCAACGATTTACAAACTCATCTATATCTATAATACACATTTTGTACAATGTCTTTATTCCTTTGTGTGTATGTGTCTCTGTGTGTCTGTGTATGTGCGGTATGTAATAATTCTTGTGTTGCATGTGGTAACCATGAATAAACATCCTGTGGTGAATTATGTCCTCCCTCAGAAACCTATGACTTCTTTTTTGACGGATACGTATCTGGTTTCTCCATTTTTTCACAAAATATACACCGACAGCTCTGTGCCTTTTATATCGATTATGATGTAAGTTTCAATTTGTAACATCTTCTGTTTATTTTTGTTTAGTGATTATGAGGCTATTAGAATGAGCAGAAAATCCCCTTTAAAGGTGCAACGAAGATTTTGATGCGCCCAAATTATTGTGTCAAATAGTAATTTCAATAGATTAGACACTCGTAGATTTCTTACCTTATATTTGCTACATCATGTCTTAAAGGATAGAAAAGAAGTGATTTTGATTTGCTATATTTCAATGTAAAACATAGGCTGAATGTTGTTATTTGCTCCGATACGCGAAAATAGAAATTGCACATTTTGTACAAAGAAAAAAAAAACATTTGTCCGCTAATCATTTCGATGGGTATTTTGATTGAAAGTTTTGTACAATCACAACATCACAAGCAAAAATCAGGTACTTTCGATTTTTTAGGGACACCTGATAAGTGAAATCTCTCGTTTAACCTTAAAGAGATACCTTACACTCAAGCTAACAGGTTCAGCTCGACTTCTAGAAAATTGCTGGCTGCCACCACAAGAAGCACCGTTTTGGTGATCGTGTGACTTTATCCCATTCTGTTGTCTTTACTGCATGTTTCAGTGACGTTTTTATTAAAAAGCTTGAAACCTGAAATGTTAATAGTTTAAAGTTCAACGACTTAATTATCTTTAGGGGATAATTTTGAGAGAGACACGAATTAACGTTACACTGTTATAATACTTAGTACAATATTTTAAATATCATGACAATACCTTGGTAACATGCGCCTGGCATAAAACCGTAAGATTTTGTCGATCCTCTGCCGGATGTATGAAAGCACGGGATGAACTCGCCCTTTTACCGTCAATGTTTATGTTGGTCGGGAAATAACCAAACCCGAGCTGAAAATCAAACATTGGAGAGAAATTTGGCGAATATACACTACATTGTAAGGACTAAGGGATTGCATAATGTTTCAAAATTCACACGGTATTATTCGAGTGATTTACAATATACCAACCGCCTCAGGCAGCGATTTTCCATACAGAGGTTTATTTTCAAACCTTCGACTCGTCAGGTTAAGTGAAACAATCTTAAAGCACCAAAAGAAGAGATTTTATACCCATAGACCTATAATGATTGACAGAGCTATACTCTCTAAATGTAAAAAGAGTGAAAAAACGAGTGAATCTTAATTCACTCGAAAAAGAGTGTAAACCACTCAAAAATAGTTGCATGTGTTGGTTAATCCACTCCAAAAAAAGAGAAATCACTGAACTTTCACCCCAAAAAGAGTGAGAGTGAACACCACTCTAAAATTTGTTGTCCTTCATTTAGCTCTTTAAAGAGTGGCCATTCACTCGTTTGAAGTGAAGTCACTCCTTTTTGAGTGCAGATTTCACTATTTTACTCGTTCTACTAAATATGTAGGCCTATGTGACATAAAAGGCACCAATATTTAGCAAAACTAAATCAAATTTGGGACAAAATAACCATACACCTGACAATTCTGATATCAGCACACGAGTGATTCTTGATAACATCCGTACACACCCCTGGATACGCCCATGAATGGTGCACTGAGAAACATCTTTTTGGGAGTATTACAAATCCCCCGAATTTATATAGCCAAATGCATGCCCCCGAATTTATATAACCAAATGCATGCATCGGTGCAGCATAACAAACTTAGTTAATGGGGTAAAATAAGTTTGTTTTAGATCTTTAAGAGGTATGGTCGCTTGACAGTTAACAAATCCATCACAAAAACATTCCAAGTCAATTATTCACTGTAAAAAAATACTGTAAATTTTACAGGAAAATCCTGGCAGCAATTCTGCCAACAAATTACCGTAAAAATTACAGTATAGTGTAAAAATTAATTTAATCAAAACATATAAAAACATATATATTTGGTGAATTATTATAGAGATTGTAAATGTGTGGAGAATAAAAAAGCACTGATGAACACCCTAACTTTGTAGACCTATCAACACATTTTTACGGTGTATATACTGTAAAATTTACAGTTTGTTGTAAAATATATTACATCAAACTGTAAAATATACAGTAAATTTGAACGAAAACCTGTAAAACCTGTAATTTTACGGGATTTTGTTGGCAGAATTGCTGCCAGTTTTTTCCTGTAAAATTTACAGTATTTTTTTCCTGTCAATTTTAGTACTTAATCGTATAATTGAAAATTCATAATTGTGTATAATAATGTTGATGCTCATTATAATTAGAATAAAGGCTCTACTTTTAAATTGAGTCATTATAGGCCTGGAAACTGAACATAAAATTTACAGTATTTTGCTGTATTTCCAAATTACAGTCAAATACTGTAAGTTTTTTACAGTATTTTACTGTAAATTACGTTGTAATTTTTTACAGTGTACTCTACTCTTTTCGACTAGGCCTGAAGGAACAAATGATGCAGAGATGGATGGATAGTTGGACGATAGGTATATGGATGGTAGAGATAGAGAAACAGATATAGGTAGAAAGATATAGACAGACAGGCAGGCAAAAGGATGGAGGATGAGGAAAAGAGACCGGACAAAAGGAACAAAATATCATTAGTTTATACTCACAACATCACCACTGCAAGCATCAATTTCCTTGTATCCCAATTCACACCCTAGAGTAAAGAGTGAATTTTAAATCAATGTTCATAAAGAGCTGAAAATACCTTCTCCTGAAATGGAAAGCTAATTATTTTAGATCACTCCTGTGCAAACGGTTACATACATATATCACCCATCTCTAAATTTAAAATGAACCCGAGTTGTTTAAACCAACTAAACTGGGTTGAACACAAGGTGTATCATGTTAATTGTGTATGTGCAGCCGTGTTGTTAACTGGGTGGTTAGTGAAATCAAGTTTGACCAGTTAAACATATTTTGAAAGCTTTGAAAAACCACTCTAAATTTTAAACGGATAAATGTAGTTATGAACAAATGTTTGACCTTGTTGTTTTTACTCTAATGGTACTATGTAGCCAATAAGCTGGATTTGAATATACCTATTTATAACAGCTATAGTTTATATGACATTATATATCCATAAAATGACCATAATTGTTGATTGCATACTCGAGAAAACGCTTGGAAATCGTTCGCAAGGACGATTTCCAGTTTTTATTTTTAAAATATGTGTTTGTATATTTGGGACAACTACTCTCTTAAGTTAAGATCGCACCAAAAACAGACAATATTACATGTATTATCTAATTGTTGTTTTAAATAAAAGAGCAAAGTTTTTTGCTCCAAATGCTTTTTCTCCCCACTCAAATCGGACCTTCCGTTCAAGTTATAGCAAATCAAAATCAATTCACGTTCAACTATTTGCAGATATTGTTATGTGTGTTTCTTGTTTTCCAAGCTGTGAAATATACTATGGATTTTATATTGATTTTTCAAGCAGCGATATGTAAAAATATTTCTTTAAAAAATCATATCTCGAAATATTGTGGCCTTATCATGTGAAATAAGTGACATTAATTATAATAATTCAAATGCTTGCTAACTGTATATGTCAGAAGTTCTCATTACTGACCTAATTTGCATAATAATTAAAATAAGTTGTTTCTATAGCTAAGGTGTTTTATTTCAAATTTCGCTTTTACCTCTTAAAAATAGTTACGGCGCCATTTTTTCGATGATTTGGCTCAAATGTTCACAGAAGGTGTATTTTGTAATTTGTAAAAAAAGTATGGAGTTAATTTTTTTAAAATTTTTGTCTCAATTTTTTTTCAGGGGTCATTTTGGGGTCAAAAATCGATTTTTTTGCCATTTTTGGTTTGTTTGCTTTTTTTGAAAAAACAATAAAAAAAATTTAAAAATAACTCCATACTTTTTAAAGTTTTACCTTTTATCTTTTCATTTAAAAAAAGAATTGGGCTTCTAGCATGTATCCTTTTGGAGATTAACTCTTTTGAAATCCTACACCTAAAATCCAAGATGGCCGCCAGTTAAATATGCAAATTAGGTGATTTTTTTATTTTTGTGTTTTTGGTCACCCAAGTATCCTATGCACCAAATATGAATTCTAAAATCTTCCAATAAAAAAAAATCATTTTTTGGTGCAGATCTTCCCTTGTCTAACGAGAATGAAATTAGTGACAAAACCTTTTTGGGACTTACAAATTTAAATTCATGTAAAAGTCTTATTTAAAATAAATCATTTTGATTGGAAAATAAACCTTTACCTTATTAAAATTATACATTTCTTAAAGATTCATTTTTAATCTAAAGGAATTGTTTTTAAATTCCAAGAGGGGTTTTGTCACTAATTTCAATCACCTTAGACTTAAAAATAAATTTAAGGATTGAAGAGAGTATGTGTTAGTGTCACTAACAGACAGTTGTCCCGAAAATACAAGCATACATGCAACGCATACACAACATATGATTTGTATCTGTATAATAACTGACAAATATATGCCTTCAGTTTTGACACCCAATTGGCTCCAAGGGTCATTTTGTAAAATTATTATGACTTAAAACTTATCGCAAGTAGACCCTAAAACCAATTTATTCAAGTTCTTTTGGCTACATATATCATCCAGTAGATTTTAACAATTTAAAACCATTTTGTACACAACACATTCCTGTTGCCAAATTTAGAGTACAAACTTAATATCGTTAAGTCCACTTGAAACAAGTTGAAAACTCATGTGAAACAAAAAGACTGTTTTTTAAAAAAGTTGAAAAAGGGCCTGTATTCCTATCAACACTATAGGCCTACTTATTCACGTAAGGTTAGGAGGGTGCCATCCTGGGCAGCGAATCTACAATTGCTCTAGCGTTTAGATTGCCGCCTTATATATGCCTGCATTTACAAAGGTACGGGTGCCTGGCAAAGCTATACCAAGTGAACTGAAGTCAGCCTCTATACTTGAGATCAATACTGAAACACAGTAAGACCTGGTTAATGCAGTTAAGTGGAATTAACATCTGCTTGTAACACTAAAACACCAAGTCAACGATGTACCGACTAAATATGGGGTCAAAATTATGTACCACAACAATAGGGTATTCACAAGTTTTTACCCACAAAAATGGTCAACATTTTAACCACATTTTTAGGGTGCATAGTTGACCGAACGGGTAAAAATGACCCGTCGTTGAAAAATATTTTAGGGGTTTATGACTTACCAGCTTTAATGAATGCCTTCGCTACGGGAAGTGACATACCAGGTATGTAATCGTTATTGGACTCCAACGCGATGTTCAATGATTCAAACAAATTCGGACCTAGTTAAAGAATTCAAAACAACCAACACGATGTTAGCATAATAGGTGAAGATATCGTCGGTGGGAAACAAAATATTCAAGCATAGATGTACATTGCAGGGACTCCTGAATTAGTGTTAATACCAGTAGTTTTCTAAGAAGTAGCATAAGACGAGTGGTTCAATAAGGTGACACCCTTTCTGACATACTTTTCTGACACCCTATGAATTCGGAAACTTTAACGGACCGTACGGAATAATCACCACGTGGTTTATGAGGGGTTTATACCGTTAAGGTTCCGAATTCATAGGGTTGTCAGAAAAGTATTTCAGGAAAAGGGTTGTACCTATTGGAAAGCCACCAATAAGACTTTACCATCTCCAGTTTTCTGTCTTCAAGAAATAAGCTTTACATCTTTCAAGCCCCACCTTGTACAACCAAGTTCTTCCCATGAGTCGTAATCAGCAGCAGCGCACCGTGTAAAAAACCCATATTGTTGATAGTACTGCATCCGCCCAGGAATCTGACAAAAATTCAAGTACAAAGTGAGATTAGGATATAAGTAAGATATGTCAGCATCTGGTATAGTTTCTTTTAAAGGGGTCATCACGCTAATCTGTGTTTAAAGGTGCAACGAGAGATTTCAAGTCATCCATATTTTCTGTGATGTGTAGTGATTTCATATAGATTATATCCTCAATAGATTCCCTACCTTTTATTCGGCTGCAGAAATAACTTAAAATGAAAACAAAAGGTAATAGGCTGAATTTCGTACGAAATTAGAAATTTCACAATTCTTGTGCCAAAGAAACAGTTCTAAGCTTAATCCTTAAAGATGGGGATATTTTTGATATAAAGCTTTACACCAGTGCCCAAATCAGATTTTTCAATTTTTTTTCGGGACACCTGTTAATTGAAATCGGTCGTTGCACATGGGACAAACCGTTAACATGACGTCACATCGGCCAGATTATTGGTAACATGGATGCGCCCAGCAGTTCCCGTTTTTCATTTATTGTCTTCTAATTAGCCTTTTAGGTTATTGTAATATTATTACTGTTGAGGATCGTTATCACATGATTTATCAAATATGTAAACTAAAAATTAGCGTTTTACTTCCTTCTAATAAAAACAATCTCGACACTTTGACTCGATCTGGAACAATTTTCTAAAGATACGATATCCTTGTAACAAAATCGACTATTATCAATACTTTGCCATACTTTCATAAATGTTATTAAAAGCCCTGTTGTATATAATATCAAAACTCTATAGTTTTAAATTAAAGCTGTGATGAAGAACGTTTGAATTAATATCTTAGGAACTCATACCTTCCCTTTGCTCCAGTTGACATCTCGGAATCCTTTGTAAGCGTACGGTTGTGGTTCACACTACCAGCAAATAAAAAGAGGATAAACGATGCAGATGCAGATCAGAAAGTTTGATCAACCATATCCTATTCTCTAAAATGTAAAAGACTGAAAGTAACTCGCAAAGAGCTGTCTGAGCGACCCATCCTTATTTAGAGCGAAAATTAACTCGCAAATCACTAATCAACAGCGCTTTGAGATTGACATTCACTCTTTTGCATTTAGAGAGTATTATGTCATGTCCTATAACATAAACACGTGGTTAAAACACTTTACAAACTTTTGAATAAATGTTATATACTTTGATGTCCCTTTCCTGCCGTTCATGGGCCAAAACACGAGTGGGCACCGTCGCCAATATTTGGCTAGTGGAACACTGTCTCGCTTTCATGATTACAGATTAACGAAAGCTAGGTAGTTTTCAGCTTGTTAAGCGCCGGAGACGGCATTTACACCGTTTTTTGGCCTCATCAAAGGCAAGAAAAGGCAAATTAGGAACATTTGTAGGTCACTTATCAGAAACGTTAGAAACACATGCTATAAACAAATGTTAAATCATACAGCATCAATAAAACGTTATCACTGAGACGTTTTGGATGAAACAAAATGTTTCCCGAACATTTCTGCAGTTCTGAGACTTAACTTGTTACATTTTTAAACCAGTTTGAAAAACATAATTTTTCTAAAACGTTTTGTGAGGTAAGTGGTAAATGAGTTTTTGTTCTTCTCGTTCAAATTAGGTGTTGTAATTACAAAATACAATACTTAGTGGTCGAAATTCATGTTATTTCATAAAATTTGCATTAATATTCAAATCCTTTGTTATGCTAAACGGAATAAAGCGCAATACATAGACAAAGGGATACGTTAAGGCGATATATTTTGCCCTAAAAACGTCATATAGTACTATTAATTCCTAAGAAAGTCACCTGTAAATAATACTGTTTACTGCATATGATGTTATACTACGCCCCCACTACTTGTAGTGGTTGAGCACTCCCGACTATTTTGGAAGGGCAGACCAATGCTGGAAGTGCCTTTAGTCGTGACACCATAACATGTATATACATGCATGTTATACATGCATGTTGTTTGGTTAAGACACGACCATATGACATCATCCGTCTGAAGATCGGATACCCAGTGATAGCTAGTGATCGTAAGAGGGAGTATACCGTGAAACTCAAAGTATAACGGTTGCCTTTCCCGAGGTCTATACTTTGAAATTTATTTCATGATCTACTGTAATGGGATTAAGCACTCTTAATTCCAAAGATATAGTCGCCTGTAAATAATACTGTTTACTGTGTTTACCTTATAATTCCAATCTAACAAGTCTGACCCTTGAATACTATCACCGATGGAGGGGTTTGATGTCTCAGGGAAGTCGTGATCCGAAATTCCCGCCTCTAATAGGAGCACATTGTTAAATTTGTCTTCGGAAAGACGTGCAGCCACAACACATCCAGAAGAACCACCACCACAAACTACGTAGTCGTACGATGGTACTCTAGTAGTAGCCATCCTTAACTCTTTGATGATTTTGTTACAACCGTGCAACTCCCTCAATGAGGCAAAGTGTCAGAGGGTTTGCCGAAGTTCTGTGAAGTGTCTTTCGTAACACCTGCAGATCAATAAAAATATACGTTGGATTAAAATACAGCATCAGAGTAAAAGAATGTAAACAAATAACAAAACAGTAACAAATAATAATGCTATGTGCAGACCTAGATACTTATTTTGACAAATCCAAAGTGGTATAACGTGGATTATCCACCATTTGTCATAGTTTGAAATGAAAAACTCTGAAATTATAAAGAAAAGTAAATCAAGGGTGATTTTATGTTTACTAACAAAGTAATTATATATCTTTAGCTAATTAATTAGTTATTCTTTACTAATTAAATGTATTTTTAACCTCAAATGGCTTAGTGCCAAAGCTTGGAAATCGGCCAGCGAGGTCGATCAGGACATGATAAACCAGAGTGAAATTAGATCCCGACTTTCGCCAATCTCATGACCACCTTAATGAATTTATCAGTTCTGTTAATGAGTCAATGACTTAGATATCACCTGAAAGGTAAGTAAAAACTGAAAAACCAAGTTTCACTCATTACTTTTTTAACAGCGACTTATTTTTGAACAAGCTATGTACTAAAGAAAATTATTACCTCCCAGATTATCTCACTTTTTTATTGGTAGCTATTGGTGTATTAAAGACACTATCAGTGATTCACCCGAAAGATAAAAAATATTTGAAATTTGCAGGAACAGCTTAAAAGTGACGGATACGTCTGTAGGTAAGGTATATTTTGCAATTAAAAAATTGACAGAAAGGGAAGAAATTGGCAGTGTTCAAAGATAATGAATCCCCATTCAATTATGTGTTGTACAAAGTGTCCGGCCGTGCGGACAGTAATGACTAAAATATCTGATTTTGTCCTTATTAGGTTGCTTTTAGACATTTTGCTTTCAGAGTATGTTAGGATACCTATACTTGTTACAAAAATGCAAAAATCTTACTTTTGATGATTTTTTCGATTTTCTGATTTAGCAAATCACTGATAGTGCCTTTAAACACAGGAATTACTTTTTGCAATTGGGTTCTATATTCTGCCACCCGTGTCAAACCCGGAAGTGTTATTCTCCGCGCCAACAATGAGACATTATACTGTAGTACATAGACCTTTAAACATGTTAAAAGGACAGTTGTCAGTACTAAATGTGGAATAAAATTCATTTGATTTTTATAAACCACACTTTCCGGCAACCGATTATAAAGCTGTACTCTTGAGGATAGTTGCAGGAATTGTATTGTGTTGTCATTCGCAGGGTTAATATGTTGTTGTTTGACAATTTTTAAAGGGTTACTCGTATATAAAATGGATACGCACTGTTAAAAATGGTCCTAATTTTACCAGACTTTATACCTTTTAAATTATGGTAAACCCCAATTATTCAATAATCTTCACGCTTTATTACCTATACCTAACATAAAATTACAATTTGGAAGCAGAAAAATGTAAATAAACAGTGGTTAGAAAATAATACTACACATTTTGAAAAAAAGGTAGTATTTATACGCTGACCGATGTTATATTTTCCGTAATATTACGTTATTTTGTAACTTACTTGTTTTTAATGTAAGAATATGAACTATGAAAATCGTTTTACCAATAATATGTGTTAAATAACGTTATAAGTAACGTCATTAAAAAAAATGCAAAATCTTATTTTCCCTATCATTTTTAAAAATAGTTTTAAAACTCTTTTCCTCCTTTTTGTATTATATTTAGTTTAATTTGAAAAAAAGTAGTACACACATATATATATTTCATTGTAGCATCTGCTATCAGTTAAGTCATGTAGTGTAGTGGATAAGGTTTAGGACTTGCAATCTTAAGGCCCAGGTTCAAATCTATGTAAGGTACATGTATTAAGTTTATTCATATGATGATTAAGTAATTGGTGATATGACACTAGAATGTGTACATTACCATATAAAACAAAGTGTATAAACTGGTTTAAATCTTTTTTTTTCACGTTTTCCCTTTGTTTATTGTCTTTTTTCTCAAAATTGTTTGCCTGAAATATAACTTTTTACAACCATGTGGTAACGTAAATACAACGTTTGTATGATGCCAAAGCTACACCGTGAAAATTTGGTCAGAGGATTGTAATAATGTTTTAATTGTTAATATTGTTTAAACAAATCAAAAACCAACAATAACGTTGAAGCTGATATTTTACGCCGTTATTTTACGTTCCCTGCAATGGTTTCGTATTTTACAACTCCAGTTATTTTACGTTCTCTACGTTGTGAGTCCCAGCTGCCAGTCAAATCCGTTTTTTTACAGGTTTATTTTTAACAGTGCGGGTGTAAGGATGGAACTTTCAAACTAAGGGGCAATTGACAATTGGGGTTATTTGGGTGTTACATTTGCTAAATTTGCACCCAAAAAATGAGTCTTCGGGGTGAACTTTTAAAAGTAGAGATCTTAGGGTGATTTTTTAATCAATATTTTGCAAAAAATAGTGGTCCTTGGATGACAGCGATTTTTATTTAAATTTTGGGGTCTTTGGGTGTCAACGATGCTAAAAAAAGGGCCTTAACAGCCTTACATACACATCACCTCCTAAATGACAGTGTCCCCTCTTACGGCAGGCAACCGCCTCATATGCATGCAGTAAATGCTTGCATTGTAAAAAAATCGTTATATTTCTATGTCAAAAAGTAATAATGTACTGTAGGTAAATTACAACTGTAAATAGCATGTAAATGATTAATAATTTGCGAATAAGAGAGTATCAGGTGGCAAATAAAATCTCGTAATGAAAAGAACTACACCACATGGCATGGCACACTGTACGTCCTTATTGTAATTAGACGTATCAAATAATGAAGAGGGATCAATTTTAATTAAGCCCATAAGAGCGTCCTTCTCTGAAATAGCGTAAAAAACATCGCCCTCTCCAGATACTTTTAGTGGATAATACACATTTAAGGAAACTCCAAATATTATATCTATCATATATATATATATATATATATATATATATATATAATATACCTATATATATATATATATATATAATATATAAATATATATATAATATATCACGATGCTGGTTACATATAGTGATTAATTGTAGAGCCTTCGTGCAAAAATCTTTTTACCAAACATAGAGATTGTAATCTTTAACAATTTCTCTGGAAATCTAACTTATGTTGATTTGTACATGGAGTCATATTTAAAATCCGGGACATAAAACCTACCTGTATGATTTGGAATTTTAACGAATTCATGCTACTGAAGTATTATATATACGCTGTCATACTGGAATGGGTAAAGGTCCGCTATACGTGTGTCTCTTGCGAAATAATTTGCATGGTATATCATATGTGCGTAAATGAACCTTTCTGATTGTAGGCGTGCCTTTGTGGAGTTTGCGTGTTAAAAATGTTGGTCCTCCAAGAACTCGAGCTGTGAGATTTGAACACGGTCCAAATGCACACAAAATAGATTCATGGATGGCATTTTAAATATAAGTATCCAATCATTTGAACACGTTCCCTGGGTCTAATGGAAGATTGACACATTTTTGTCCCACTCGTTGGAAAATTAATTGTGTAACATGATAAAAAAAATTCTCGCGACTTAAGTAACGTAATATACCATACGGTAATTTAATACGTCCTGGGGATCGATGCGGACACGATTATAATAAGGAAATCAACCGCTTTTCTATCATAAAAACAGTAGCCCTAATCTAAATTTATTTGCCCTATGATATAATTTTTACAAAAGGCAGTAGATGTGGCTTTTTATTCACAAGCCCTACTAATTAACATTTCATTTTAATTTAATGGTTGATGTCGTGGACTCCCAATCGCTACTAGATACATAAAGTTAGAGTAATATGCCTCCTATAGTATTAATTACAATATCATAGGATGCAGATGATTTCAATATTATCCAACTTTTTTTTTCGTTCGTTAACCTAATATATTACGGTTGAATTGTTTGACACACCAGCCGTTGTTGATGTCCGTAAAAAAAAACCGACAACGGCGTGCGACAAACCGCGGCCCTCGAAGTAGTGAGCGTCACGTAACGTATTGCATCATGCTAATTACACCCAATTAACATTTGTGCTATAAAGAATCGCATCACACTGTTACAAATTTCCGAATATTAAGAAAACAGATTTTCCGCAAATTTACGAAAATCGTTTACAAAACAATAAAATAAAAAAAAAAAACCTAAAAAATTTTTAATTTAAACGCGTGGTGAACATATTTCAAATTGCTGGCATCAATATTTCCGGATTTTTTTTTTTAATTTTTTAGGTTTTTTCTTTTTTTAATTTTTTAAATGTTCACACATTTTTCCATAATATGAGACAAATTTCTGTAAAATTACTTCAAATTCGTAATTACGGAAATTCTGTAAATTTACCCTACAAATAACTGGAAATACTGCTGCCAGAAATTTCCGTAAATTGTACGGAAACTTTTTTTAACAGTGGCATATTATGCTTTGAACCATAATATTCAATATTAATATAAGTTATTCGTCTGTAATGTTACTTATTTAAATCCATAAAAATATCAGTCATTTCTTTCTTCCAGGTTGTTCGAAGGTATGAGATGTTTTTTTTTATTGTTTTCAGCACGAAATTTGGCATCAGTAACATCACATGGTGTACAGTGGATACTAATATCCTTCTTGGTGCGACTATTTTTATCGTCTTAAAACAATATTAATGATGAATGTATGTTTATAAATGTATGTTCCCAGATGTATGCACGGCAAGCATTTATTCTTATCCTAGACATAATAATTATGACAGATTTATTAAATAACTGTTACTCACCTCCGATGGACAGTGGTAATTAACTAGACGTCTTCCGCAGATAAATGAAATGAGCACTCGTGAAAAAAAATCAATGAGACGTCGGCAAATAATTCCGGATCTTCATTGCTAAAGGGAGGAAGGGGAGGATGTTACCATGGTTACTGTCGGCAGGGGGCGAAGTTAGTAATTCGGGTGCAGATGAGCTCTTGCGGATTTTTATTATTAGATATATTATATATTATATATATATATCTATAATCTATATATATACATATATCTACTAGTCTCTATATCTCGGTATATAGTATATATCATAATATAATATATCGTATGCTATAATACTATATTCGTATCGGTCTATAAACATTTATCACTCAGATGAACCATAGGGGCGAATTCAAGAATGCCAGGAGGGATACGGAGCCTGTAGTCTATGCGAAGGAAGTAATATGCATGGTGCTGTGGTGAGCCAATAGATTACCGTCGGGTGGCAGAAATTAATACATATCTTGGGAACGAATAAGCGCAACAAAGGATGACGTGTCGCCCTAACGTCGACACTCTAATGTTTACAAAAGAGAAGGGCGGCCCTACGTAGGATATATATAGATATATATATATATATATATATTATATATAGTTTAATTTTTTTAATTTTTTTAATTTTTTTAATTTTTTTATATATATAGATATATCTATAGTCAGCACCACCAACGGATCCTTTGCACCGGAGTGTGACTCCGTCAAGAGGTCGCCCCTGAGGCAACGAATTGTAAATTTATGACCCACCAAATGGGCACCGGAAACAATTTGGGTTTAATATACTCTCTGAATAGTCCAAAAATAATCTAAGGTTAATATAATTATCGTAATTAAAATGCATCCGTTTCACCTGATTGGTGGGGGCCTATAGGCCTTACGAACAAGATCTGTAACCAAGAGGTAAGCAAATCAAATCCAAGAGTTGCAAATTTTTAGCTCCTTAGCTCCCCTTGTGGTTGAGCACTTCTCCACTGTATTTTTATCGGTGCCTTGGATTACTATATATATATAATATATATATATATATATATATATATTTACGCTATGTTTACTTATAATTATATTATCAGTCTATTTCAATACGCCGATATTATGCATCTATGTGACTTTCCAGAGAAAGTATCATGGCAGAGCGTATCCATATCATAAATTGTTGAATCTGATCACACAGTTCTATCAAAGGCAAATATTCGTATACATTATTATATAGCTCACACGTCAATTTTAAATCAAGATCATAAAAAAAAAATCTCAACTCGACCAAGTTGTGTACAGTACAATATCCAATTTCAGTTTAGCATATTCACATTCCCGCTTTGGAATGATATAATAGGGCAGTGAACCCACAAATGCACAAATAACCTTTTGATAGAGTAGTATTTTCCTTTATGTGTGTTTGTGTGTGTGTGTTGAAATTTGTGTGTTTTTGGGGTGGAGAATGAGTGTATGAGTTGGTGTGTGTGTGTGTTCGTGTCCGCGCTTGTGTTCTCGCTCGCATGTGTATGCGTGTTTCGCTAGCTCGCGTGTTGTTTGTGGTGGTTGTGTGTGCGCGCTCGCGAGTGCGCGTGTGGTGTGCGTGTGTGTATGTGGGGGTGCGCGAGTGTGTGTTGTATGTGTTGTGGGTGTTTCGCGCGTGTTTGTGTTGTGTTTGATTTTTGGAGGTCCCCTGTTTCTTCCTTTCCTTCCCCACCCCTTCTCCCGCGAGTCCTGTCATGGATCTCTGCCCTTTTGCTTTTTCTGTTCATCTCTCTCCAGTCATGCCGTAGCCAGGGGTTGGCGGGGGTGCGACCACCCCCCCCCCAGCCCCAAAATGAACTAACGGTCCCGCTTTAATAATGTTGACGGTTCCCGCTTTGTCATGTTCAAGGTCGGTTTTCCATGCTACATTTGGGCTGTTATTGTAAGGTTGCGTTACGGTTTAACTGATACTCTATAAGTCAAATACCGTCAAAAACGCATTACTAACGCTTAGTTTTTGTTTTGTTACCTGCTGAAAAGCCACCCGCGACGAATGTTTTATTGGTTCACCCCCTCCCCCCCCCCCTCCCCGCTCTTCAGATTTTGGATGCGACGGTAAAAAATTGGGGCACCTGGCGAGCGCAGCGAGCCGAAAAAAATTTGTTTCTCTGAAAAGTCACTTCTGGCAAATCCGCACGCCCCCAAATGAATTCCTGGCTCGGGGCCTGATCTCAGCTTTTCTAATCAATTATAAAATATGAATATTTCAAGCGGCGTTCTATGGTCTAGAAATACTGCTCTTTCTGCACCCCCCCCCCCCCCTCCTCCCCATCACTATGAAATGTTTAAGTAGAAAAAAAACAACAAAGGGAAAACACACATACCTGCTATTTGATTCGAGTGAAAATTATAGCATCTATCTCCAGCTGCCGATGGCGCAAATTGTATTGTTGACAATTGCCCGAGACCAGCAGCGAATGCGAAGCAACTGGCTTGGACTGGGTACGACTGGGGATATTTACCGAGGAAGGTAAAATATCCAGTTTTTCAACCCAGTTCATCATATTTTTTTGTGACGCAGCGGCCCATCTTATAAAAAAAACGGAAATATTATATATAGTTCAGTCTACTGTGAATGCATTGTAAATGTACAAGTTAATTATGCGATAATAATTGGAAACAAATTTTATTCGAGTGTCTTTAATAGCGAGTGTTATGTAATTGACTCATCTCATTCGTTTGCCATGACGCATATAAACCGTGGCATTTAGGCCAGAGTATACATACACACACAAACCAATACTGGCATTGGGCCATTGGCCATAAATAACATCTAAGTTGTTTGTGCATAAACAATCTGCCATAAGATCATTATTAGTTGGAAGAGAGTCTCATGAGTTAAACATAATGAAGGTATTCTAGAATAACAGAAGATCATTGGGGGGTGGAGGGAGGCGTCCTTTGCCGAAAAACAATGAGACGATAATACTATACGATCTATTACTTTGTAAGCCGGAACGAGGTTCTGTAATTCATACAGGAAATGTGTGAAATATGTACTCTTTCTCTGTCATTATCAACGAGGTTGTACCACACAAGAAGTACTACACATATTTTTTTTTTAATCCTAAACATATAATTTGGTTTGTTATAGAGGGGCATACAGGGTGAGATGATAAATTACTGTTAATTGACTGAAGGAAGTTCTGAGCCTTAAATATTTCTCTTAAGATTTGTTTGCATGTGGTAATATAAGCGCATTTACCCATAAAATAATTACGCGTAGAGCGAATTCTCAAGTCATAAGTATAAACAGACCATGGATGAAAATTGGGAGAGGGGTTGACTTTGATTCACGGTCTATACCTTTTTTGTCACAAATTGGCGCGCCCCAAAATTATGGGGTACGGGCAGATCACGAATAATGGGTCCTTGCCACTCTATTACCTAACCATATGACCCATAGTGATCCACCATTTTCACATGAAAATAAATATTTTTCAATATTTAAATTTTGATATTTATATCCTTAAAAGTCAACAGGATGTTTAAGTATATTTTAAATATATATTTAGCGCCCTTCTGCTCTCCTCCTCCTCCTTCTCCTCCTCCTCCTTCTTCTTCTCTTTGTCTATTTTATTTTTGTTGTTCTTGCTGGGCCTTCAATTTTTTTTGTAGAAGAGTTAGTCATAACTTTAAGTACTTAAGTAAAAGTAGCCTCTGAAGTTGAAATGCTTCCCACAAGTTTGCTATGTAACAAGCCTTTTGCACAGCCATTTGATCATTAAAGAGGTCACCTGACACAAGCAAAGACCGCCTCCTTTTTTCAGCCATGCATCGACACAATGTAATGTCATATGTATGTGTGATATTGCATTTGTTTATTCTAAAAAACCGGACCCTAAACTGTTTAAGTTTTACTACTACTCGCCCATATATTACCTTTCCTCTTGTATGAACAACGTCATGTTTTTTTCTTTTTGTCTGTTTCTTATTAACTATAATACATGAAATGTGTAGTATTAGTTTTAATTTTATTTAGGCCATGTTTTGAACTCTTTACGTTGACTTTCGTTTGTTCCATTATTAACCAGTATGCTCCCCGGGGGTAGCCGCCCCCGGTTTTCAACTTTAGTGAATCATCATAAGGTCTATTATGATTTGTTTACCACTATAGCTGAATCAAATCTGGTGACTAACGCGGCCGCGGTTGTGATCACGTGTAGAATGATACTACAAAGCTAAACTTTTCTGTAGGGTTACTTTAGGATTTGAAAGAACATACTAAGCTATTAAAGATTTACTTTTGGACCACAAACAAAGAAAGGGAAGAAAAAGTTTAACATAAATTGGCACTATATACCTGGGGGCACTCGCCTTTGAAATGGATTGATGGCGTCAGGCTGGCCTTCCAAACCCAGGCAATCGTGACGATGACTAAACAAAAAAATAGGGGTCTTTGGGGTGAGAGACAGCCACATTGCCCCAAAATAGTTGTTTTTCGAGTACAAAGTGCAAAAATTTCCCAAAAAGTTGTGGGTTTTTTAGGTGTATTTTTGTAAACTTTTCTAAAAAACAGAGGTCCTTGGGTGAAGTTTCAAAATTTATGGGTCGTTTGAGTGACAGTTGTAATATTTAAAAAAAAAACATGAGTTTTTTTTTTTTTTTAATTTTACCAAAAAATGAGGAGGTTTTTTGGTGACAACGTTGCTCACATGGGGATCTTATAACAGCCTTAAATACGCGGTCACTTCAAAATTGGGAGAGCCCCCCCCCCCCCCCCGCACTACCTTTTTATGTCCTACATTGTTAGCCCTGATAACGTTTCAATAAATAGGCACAACCTTTTTAATATGTCCAACAAAAGTGTTCATAAATGCATGCACTAATACCTTTTAATGTCCTACTCTTAACTTTTTTAAAACCCAAATCGTCGCCCAACTATAGGTGCATATTCCGATCTACTTGGCAATTTTCTATTTTCTGTCCCTAAACGGACAAATTAACCACACAACCAATGGGCTGCGTATGAGGCAGCGTTATACGAACCTTTCGTCGTAACATCAAAACATACCGTAAGAACCACTGAAATAAAAATAACCTTTTCTTGAGAGGGATACCTATGGTAGTGAACCAGAACCGCAAATTGAAGAACGGGATCACAAATTGACCTTTAATTACAGGGTGCTCAGAAAGACGTACACCTCCAACGCAATTTTTGTACGTAATCAATTGTTATCCTTGTTTGAAGCTTTATATTATGAAAATAGTACTTTTTGACCACATGGTAAAACAAGAAAGAAACCGGGTGAAAAAATAACCAACAATGACTATTTCCCTAAATAATTACGATGCAAACCTACTTTTCCACGGCTAGCAATAGCACCATAAAACATGTTACAATTGTATTTCTTATGGATTTGAACACACCTAGTCCTCAGATTTAATTAATGTGTTCACATGTAATTGCCCTAAAAAGCACCTGAAACCTGCACTTAATTTGTTCTTAGAATGAAGTGACCTAAATCCCCTCTACCCCGTCTCCCATCATATAAATGCAAATAGGAATTTGTTTAAAGCACACTTTCAATAATGGCATTGGCGCGTGACTCCTACATTGGCATATTCCTTTTGGGTTAAAGGACTCATCGTTCATCGTTAATGTCAACGTTTTCCCTCATGTAGGTTCCAGTCTAGATGGCAATCGGTGAACAGAGAAAACAATTCTGGAGCATATGCCAATACTCTAAAAAGGTGCAAGGCGAGAGAGATGATCGTCCAGAACAGGAAATCAGCCGCAACTACTGCTGCAATGCAGTTGCGTAAGAACGCACAATAAATCTAACCAGCACTGGACCCCCTTGAATTTGAGAGTAAATTGACCAGGAGGTCTTAAAACTTTTAATGTCCGTGGGATATTTGCATCCATGTGTTCTCTGCTAATGCTAGACCGTGGCACAAAGTAGGTTTGCAACATCATTTTGAGGGAAATAGGCATTTATGGTTTTTACATAATTTCATAATATAAAGCTAAAACAAGGATACAGTCGTAGTAATAAATTTGCCAGTTTTTTGGAGGGTAACGTTCTTTCTAAGACCACCCTGTAGTGGAGGTAATCTCAGGCCCCTGTCGTCTATATAAAAAAAATACTTCCTTTTTTAAATCTATAAACACAATGATTACCCCTAATTTACACCCCATAACAAAGTTTCTTTTACTATTGAGGATTTAGGTTGTTTTTTATGGGTTTTTTTCATCTCTTGCAAAAATTTCTCCGGTAAAGTGGTTTTCTTTGGAGGGGTTCCATATAGACCCCTTGGACACTACGAGTAAAACCCTTAATAGTCCTTAAGTTTTCATTGTCCATAGTGATACACATCACGTTAACTACGTTGAAAGCCTGTTTTGAGTTAAATTTTTAAGAGTTGAGTAGTAGAGCAGATTAAGCAGGAGAGTAGAATAGCCGTAGAGAAGAATAGATTGAATCAGGTAGAGTAGAAAAGCAAATGAGTAGAGAGATAGAGTAGTCAGTAGAGCCAAAAGAGTAGAGTAGACTTTTAAGTGTAGTCTGTACAGTAAATAGATTACAATAGAGTAGATCAGAGTACAATAGAGTAGAGCAGTGTTGGGGGTAGTGTAAGTAGGGAGTATGGAATAGTAGAATCAGAGTACAGTAATAATAGAGTGAAGTAGAATAATAATAGAGTTAGAGTAGATTATCGATTAAATATACAGTAGAGTAGATATAGCAGAATACAATCGAGTAGATCAGTAGAGTAGAATAAATTAGAGTAATCATTAGAGTAGAACAAAGTATAATAGGAAGTAATACAACAGAATAGAGTACAGTACAATGGAGTAGAATAAAGTAGTAGAGTAGAGTTAGAACCATAGAAGTGATAGAGTAGAGTAGTAGAGCAAACTAGCTGAATACAGAGACGAGTACATGAATAGAATAGAGTAGAATAGAATAAATAAGAGTCTTAAAATGCCCTAATGAGTGGAGTGATGTAGAGAGTGTAGAATAGACGAGAGATCAATATGTATAGAGTATGGGAAAGAATAGAGGTTAGATTAGATTAGAATGGAGAAGGAAAAGGGAAAAGTAGTAGAGTAAAAGAAAAACGTACAGTAGAATAGAGTACAGTAGAATTAGAGTACGGTACAATAGAAGGGAGAACGAGAGAGAGAAGTTAAAGTAGAAATAAAATAGATTCAGCGTGAGGTAGAGTAGAGTAGGTGAGGATACGGCTACGGTAGATAGTATGAGAATAGATAGAAGTAGGAATTAGAGTAGAATTAGCATAGAATAGAGTGTAGTATAGAGTAGAATCTAGTAAAGTATTAAAAGGAGAATGGAGAAAGAATAGGGGTAGATCGAACAGGTGGAGTATAGAGAATACTGTAGCTGTCGAGAGTAATGGAGAAGAGGAATATAATAGAGACAACGTAGAATAGAATTGTGATAGGGTACGTGCACAGTATAATAGAGTACAGTGCAATAGGAATAGAGTACAGCGTACAAATAGAAGTGATAGAATATAGAGGTAATACAGTAGAATAGAGCAGAGAATTGAAGTGTAGAGGGGAAGGAAGAGTTACATTATGTTTAGATACCTTTAAAATTCTACAGGAAATACATTATTGTTTTGGTCTAAAAACTTACAAAAAACCCTAAGGCGAAAAAATTTAAAAGAATTGGTTACATGTACAACTTCGAAGGGGAAGTTACACAGGCCGTATGAGCCAGGAATTTGATTCAGATTCAGATTCAGATTAAATTTTTTAATATTTAAATGCTTAATCCAAGAATTAAATGTTTCATTTAGTAGATATGAATATTTAAAGATATTTAAAGAAATAAATAATTACATCTTTATGAATAAAATGCACAGAGTTTTGTAATGGCTGAACTCAAAGCAGGAGAAACCATAATAAGTCCGAGGGACTTTGAGCATGTAATGACCCCACCATACAGAAATACTATTTAAAGGTCCATGGCCCGATTCGCTATAGCCTCGTCCCAGAAGCCCCGATTTTACTGGAAGTGGTCAAAATTTGGTTATCAGAAGAAGCTACTATTTTTCTCATATACCCGTGAAATTTAAGAAACCCAAATGATGTGTCGGTTTGGAAGGTTATGAGCGAAAATATACCCCATTTTGGTTTCGACCAAATATTAATTTACACAGTTTACTCTTGGGCTTACAAAATCACGTTTTTAGCTCTAGCCATATCAAAACGGCTATTGAAATATCGGCGCAAACTTTTACAGATGGGGGTTTAGAGTGAAGCAGGCCATTATCAATATGTGAAAACTTCATCCGTTAAATCGGGGCCATCCCCCTTTAAAATTAATTATTGAATTAAATTTTAAATTATTGGATAGGGCGGGACAGGACGGGACAGGAACAAGGACAATCAATAGGGCAAAGACAAGACGGAGGAACATTGTTGTTCGACAGAGGCAAGGGGAGCATGATATCCGTTGTGAGCCAGTCATGAATTGATAATGAGATGGAAAAGAAGAGGGTAGTATATTGAAGTTAAGGAATAAAAAACATGAATTTGATTGACCGATTGATAGATCATAATCCATCAAAACCATACTTAATATAGACCTATTCAAATGGTTATATTTGGGGGGGCGGATTTTGCCAGAAGTGGACCTTTGGAGGGGGCAAGATTTGTGAAGTTAATGTATTGCACCAGACAAACACATTTTTTTTTCGACTCGTTCACTCGCCGGGTTCCCCACTTTTTTACCGTCCCTCCAAAATCTGAAAAGAGCGGGGGAGGGGGGAAGGAGGGGGGGTAAAAGCAGGGAATCAGGGCGTCCCAAGGACCAAGACAATAGTAGTGTTCTACAGTAGTATTTACCAGGGTTAATCATGCAGTGGTCATTCATATATTCACGTACGAAAACAGCTTTTAGACAAGCGGCAAACTTCAGCATGATAAAGCGGACCTTATGCACATTTAGGGGGGCGGATGCGTCACACCCCCGCAACCCCCTGGCTACGGCCCTGGGAGTAGATAGGAATTAGAACAGGAAACTCTTACCCAGTACGGTATAATTGAGCAAGTAGAGTAGACTAGATTGTTTTAGGGTAGAATGAGTATATTGGGACCTAGATTAGCATGGAGTAGCGCGTATAGGTATAAAAGAGAGAATCGAGTAGGGGCAAAACGACTCCACGGATCCTGGACTATTACTCTGATGCAATCGCGTGCACCTTTCCCCATGGTGTAACAAACACTCAGATTTTATTTTAGGCAACCGGCCGACCACAATTTTCCATCGTATGTGCTGCTGGCCTTATATACCAGCTTTTCTCGGGCTACAAACTTTAAGTATGAAAACTATCCTAATTCAATCAAGGGAGTGCCAGGACCTTTATTGATTGTAATGCTGGTTCAGGGACGTCAAAAAGCACCCCGAATAACCCTTGTACTAAAATAGAGCCAATGAAAAAACCAATTTAAAGGTGATAACGCAAATAGTACCCACCGACATACATCATTAACAAATATCTGTATGTTATTTTTCGTTTTAACTTTGAACACACCGTTTAAATAACACACACTCACACTGTCCCACTAATTCGCTTTAGGTGTGTTCGGCGGGGGTGTGTTTCAATAAGGTCATCTTCAGTGGCAAACCACAATGGGTTTGTGGGTTTACGCGTTTGTTTACCTTCTATCAATATAGTGCTATTTGGTCATCCGTGTGCAGTTTATAAGGCCGTTTTCATAACAGCGTTTCCATCTTCTAGTCCCCTGTAAATAAAGGTTAAATTTTCCCCAAACAAGGACAATTTAATGCTAACAAGGAAGTAATCACCCAATAATCACTCATTCCAATCAATCAATCGCTCAATGTGTCTGTCGGGGCGCTCCGTCCCGGCGGGGCCGGCCGACCGCCGCAACCCGCGACCCACCCCCCCCATCTCGTACATCCCAACCCCACCTATCACACTCCTTCACTAACCCTCCCACCCACCTCCGTCCCGTTCGTCCGTCCGTCCGTCCGTCCCTCCGCCCTCCGGCTACCTCCCTCTTCCGTCCTCCCCTCCCTCCCTCCCTTTGAAACCATTGTTAAGATTTGAAACCTTTATGAGGATTTGAAACCTCTCTGAAAGATTAAAACCTTTAGAATTATTATTTGACAATTTTTAAAATTAAACATAATGAACCCTTTATGAAATTTGAAACTTATAGGATTTTGAAACTTCATGAAGATTTGAAACTTGATGAATATTATTTTGAAACATATTTATATATCGAAATTAAAACCGTTACGAAGATTGAAACGTTTTGATCATTGTGCATCTTATAAAAAAAATTGCAATCCTAGATTTTGAGGATTTCAAACCTTTTCATTACACATTGAGAACCTTTTCCGTGATTATGAAACCTACATTTGATAGCCTTTTTGGCCAAATTTGGCCGCCCATATAAACACCTCACATATGAACGAGTATGGGTGTACGGGCTGACGCCTCCAACCCAGGGGCAGCTCGCGCGCTGTGAGTGCAAGAATATGGGTTCCTTTGTCCCAAATCTTTTTTTTTTTTTTTGTGACATTTTTTTTTTTAATTTTCATTTTAAAAAATGGAATGGGATATTTGTTGAAGATTTTCAAAAAAAATAAAAAAAAGGGGGTCTTTGGATGACAGTGTAAAATTTACCAAAATATTGGGCATGCTGTGGTAAGGAGCTGAAAATGGATGTGAGTTCTTAACAGTCTTCATACGCGTCACCTCAAAATGGGAGTGCCCCCCCCCCACCCGGGGTAAAAATTTATGGGAACACATGGTAGAAAGAGATGTTTTGATCTGAAAATCAAGCAATTTCAGTTTGGCTATGTAACATTTGAACTGTTTTCATTTTGTATCATTATATACTCCTTGCACGGTTTGAATTTAAATTGGCAGACCTATTAATTCCGAAGGGTAAACACTTTCCCATCATTCCAGTGGCAAATGACGTTATATCTAAAATTAGAATCGATCGAATGAATAAGTCAACATTTATTACAATATCTTATTTGACCTTCATTTGAGGACAAAACTATGCTGTAAAAAGATTACTTAGTTCTCATATGGTGAATGGTTCGATGTATTTTGTTTTCTTTCCTTTGAGACGCACCAAGGTAACCCACACTTCTTCCTCTTCTTTGTATTTATTTATTTATTACACTTTGCCTCTGGTTTGGTGAATGAATGTCATATGAAGAAACGTGAGGTAAATCGTGCACTTCCGGAGATTTAGAGAAAATAGAACCGATCTCTTTCTCGTCAGAAAGATTAATTCTTCTCATTCAGCGCAAAAATTGTATCCACCAAATGGTCAGTTCAGGATGTATTCTTGATGATTTTGAGAGGAATGATCTCGGAATTTCTGGAATTTTTAAAATCGCTCAGCCACCCGAACAGAAAATGTAGAAATAAAATCAGTGATGGAAGAAAGGGTCGATTATTTTTTTCTCCGTTTTTTAACCAATACTTGACCCAGTTGACATTCCAAAAATCATGGTGAAAATACTATTTGTCTGATTTATTGAAAACAACATTGAGGAAAGTGAAGTCAGTGCTGCCATTAACTCTGAAAAATAAAATAAAGCAGCTGGTAGTGATAGGTTTGCAGCCCGAATTTCATATTAAAATGCTCCAGACGTATTTATCCAATTACTCGTAATTATTTAACTCCATGATGGAGACAACGGTATTCGGAGAAAAATGGTTTCGCTTGGTACAATATGTCCCATTCATAAGAAAGATGGATTAATGATCAATCTAACTACAGGGCAATACTATTTTTTTTATTTTTTTTTTTCTTTGTGAAGTTTTATTGGGTTTTCAAACAAATCACAAGCAGCAATTACAAACAATCACTTACAATTACAAAACAGGATTCAACAAAAAAATGCAAGAAAAAGATCACACCACAGGTAGTAAATGAGGTATATTTACCGGCCATGAGTAAGTGTTCCACAAGTTCATCTTTGAATTTAGTCTGTAATTGGGTTGAGAATAATAATATAATCGGTGAAGCACAGGCTGGCTTCAGATTCAGAAAAGGTTACCTGTTACTATTTTAATTATTTTTATTCTCGATCTATGTAACTAAAAGCTTAGTACGATAAGGGGGGAATTATTTTGTGCTTTTGTTGATGTCAAAAGTGCTTTTGATTCTGTCTCAAGAGATCACTTATTCGCAAAACTCGCAGGTTTGGGATTTACAGGAACCTATTAGATATATTTATTCAAAAGCAATGGTATAGTAATGTATCGATTGTATCAAAACGAGTTTTGGTATCACAAGGAAAGTTTATGTAATCAGGACTCAGCAAGGTTGTAGTCTTTCAAGAGCTTTGTATTTATTCTATTTTTGAATGATCTCCAGAATGAATTTAGCAGACTGGCGTTTCAGGTTTCAAATTGAACAATAAACATTCACTTGTCTTTTATTATGCTGACGATCTTATCATTTAGTAGTGATACAATTACAATGGTTTGCAAAAACTTATTGACAAACTTCATCCTTAATGCGAACAATGGAAACTTACATAAAGGTACAGACAAGATCAATGTTATTGTTTTCAAAAAGGTTAACAACACATGAAAGAGATGAACACTGGAATTTAAATGGTACACCACTAATTGTTACTGATAAGGTATAAATACCTGGGCGTTCAAGTGTATAGAAATGGCAAATGAACGTTAATCAAAAATATCTTGTGAACAAGCTCAAAAGGCTTGTTTTGCATTAAAACAAGTGGTAATAATATTGGGCATTGTAACCAGTTTTATTTACAACAAAATTTTTGATACAAAAATTTTTACCGATTCTCCACTATGGTGCCGAGGTTTGGGGCTTCCATGATGGTAGTGATATGGAGCGTGTTCCTACCAATTTCTGCAAATTGTTTTACGAGTTAGTAAATATGTACCAAATCATATTGCTAGGGACAGAATGGGTGGCAGACAAAATCTGAAAGTTTTAAGATATGTACAAATATAAGGTATTGGCTTCGCATCTTGAAGATGAATAATAAAACAGATATGTCAAACCGTCCTATCAAATACAACCCCCGGAAATGAACTGTCTATGGATTTAAACAATATTAATTGTTGGGCCCAAGTAAGGTCAAGACATTACAGTTTCAATGGGGGTTCGGCGAGGCATGGTGGCAACAAGGTGTCGGGAATATAAGGTATTTTTACATGGTTTAAACAAATGATTGTACTGATATTGATTAACAAGAAGGTAATCGTGGTCTAATAATGCGGGAACGCTTTTGAGGAGGTGCATGGGAACGAGTACACTAATTAAAAGACTCCTCAAATTTACCAAGCAATTCTCATCAACTGAGCCTCACGAAGGTCAAGACTGCCATCATGGATGAAAGGTCATTTGAGAAAGATTCCTTGTCAATATTCTGATATGTCTGATGGTGCACAAAGTTCTCATGAGTGGTGATTTCTGGCTGTTAATCGTACCATTAAGTCAAACGATGATCAGAGCCTAGCCCAGGCAAATAGGTCCCCCCGCCAACTAATCCATCTTCAAGACGAGATATGCTCAGGTCCAGAGTGTGACCACTTATATGGTAGGGCCATAGATATTCTGATGAACCATTAGCAGCGCAGAATCTCCAAAAAATGATTAGACTCCGGTTTAGCGGGAAGGTCGACATGCACGTTGGTATCACCCAGCAGTATCGTATTAGCGGGAACAAGACAATCTCCATTTAAGGAAAGGTATCAAACTCATTTAATAATTGACTGACTACTGAGAAAATTTTCCCTGTAAGGTGGTGGACGATACACAGGGATGAGTCTAACACAGTATTTTGTTATTACCACACAATCATGCTCAAAAGAAGGTGTAATAATGCCTGTGGGTGTTTTGAATGTTTTTAGGCAAGTTTTGTGATTATCCCACAATCCACCATGGTCATCAGACCTTCCTGGGAAAGTGAGCAAGGATATCCATCAGGCAGCTCTCGGCCTGACCACAGGATCGCTTTTTCATTCAAGCCAACCAGGGTTTCATTATCATATGGTTTCCCCATATTTCACTTTTAAACAATTGCTCTGTAGAACCAATGAACAAATTATTGCCAAAACATTAGTTAAACTATATTTATGTTCAATGAAACGTCGTAATGAAGCCTCTTCTGTAAGAAGATTCTTTTAATGATTGTTGGGTTAAATGATTTATCTCTAATTCTTGTTAAATGAGTATGTTCTGTAGAAATTAATTGTATTTTTTAATTACCTCTACTTTTTGTTTATATTCATTGTATTATAATTTTATGTGATGAAATGGGCCAGTGGCCTCAGTCAATCATAAGTCAGTGAATGGCTGGAGCAAAAACAGGTGCCTAGCACCTCTAGAACCGCCCCACCAGCAGCCAAAAGGGAGGGGAGATTGGATCATTTCAAACAAGGACCTGAAACTAGTCTGAGACAACGACAAAATGAGGTCCAAGTACAATTGCAGGATGGATCAAGGAGCGGCAAGACTTTGACTTATACGAATATCAGAACTTGTTGTTTTAATGAGACGTACAGAGTTGGACAATCGATCCAATTGGAAAGTTGGTTCCAACTGGACAATGCGTTGAAAGAAATATGACTTGGGGAGACTCATGTGTTGCAGATGACCTGGTCAATTGCAAGGGTCTGAATATGATCTATAGTGGTGGGACTGTTTCTGGTACAACGCACTACCCTATGTCAATCGCCTACATACAAAATCTCCTCTTAACCTTAGTCCCATACCTTCTTAGTAATATCAACATCAAAAGAGCAGTGACAGGTCAATTTTTGTAAACATGTTTAGTGCTGCATATCTTGCAATAAGTCGATTTACGAACTATGTACTTTCACAACATATTCACAGACCGCGACCCATTTAACACCTGTGTGGAGAGGATCAAGCGCGCGATACAAGGGTGGGGGGTGACATGCCAACCTAACATCAACATCGAATTCAAATGGTCTCAACTTCTGGGGTAACCCGAGTACTAGCTTTTTCAAAGACTTAACGAACGGTAGAAGGGCGCTCTTACCCAGATAATAAACACTTTAATTTATTTCTTAGTTTTCTTGATGTGATTTGTTTGGATTTTTTTTTTTTTCTTTCCCTCGAAACTAAAAGATCACCAAATGGGCAAAGTGAAGTTCCCGGGGGCTACCTGTCTCTTTACCTGAGAGTTGAACTGGGAACTCCCGTCTCGATTAATAGCTGGGTGAATGCGATATTGCCACTCGGAAGAAAAAAAAAACCTTAAAGAACATGAGGAGATTTTTCAGAAAGAAGCGCCCCAATTTTTCTCGAACCTAGGTTTTTTGCAATTTAGAATCTACTAACTAATGTATTAGATTCACACCCTGACGTGAATAGCCGACTACCTATACGCCGTCTTTATGTAATAAGATGATGATTTAGTAGTTTTCTGTTTCTGGCGTTTCTCTGTCGTGCACGACAAGTCAAAGCATGGTTTTCTATGGGGAACGATTATAGCCATGCAGTTAAAACAAGGTTTGCGGTTTTCGTCTTTTTTGCACCTGTTTGTCCAATAACTTCCAAACGTTCTCGGGTAGTTGGTCTGCAACCGATCCAGTGAAATTTGAGATAAAGTTCATATCCTAAAAAATCTCCGCCTGTCACTTTCCAGACTTTTAATTAGGCTGGTATTCTGAAAGTGGGTCGAGACTAGACCTGGATTTAAACCATGGGTTGATCCTACATGGTGGACTTCGTTTCCTTCCAACACACTATAAAAATGTCCTGTAAAGGGGAGAAGATTCTCATGGATTGGGTCGTTGTGCCCGTCCATGAGGAGTTTTTTCACCCTTATTTACATTTCCCACAGTATTTTGAAGGAAAAAAAAGGTCCACTCATGTAGACTAACCCTGATTTAAACCCGGGTCTAAAGTTAACTCCTTTTCATAATACCTCTTATGTCACAAGTCCAAGGCTTCTTCTCTATAGGACAAGCAGAGAGTAGAAAAATTACTATGTATAAAATGACAATCGATTGGACTTGTACCGATTTCAAATGGGCGATCAAAAAAAAAACGATTTTAATGTTTGCACAAAGAAAAAATGAAACCACTTTCCCGAAGGACTTTTTCTTAAAAATTTGGCTACATACAGGAAAACATAAAATCATTTGTAAAATAAATTGGCAAAAAAGTACTCTCGTTACGATTGAAGGTGCAAAAAAAGTGTGAAATAGCGCCACCAAAATTGCTTATTATACTAATTAGCATTAAAAACCGCCATGGCCGATTTGAACTTTTTTTCCACCAAAATATGCGCAACTGATAATTAGGCCCATTACAGGAAATTTTAGGCAAAAATAATTAGCGTTAAAACTGCGATATTTCAGAAAATCTTGTGATGAAATTTTCAGAACTTCCAATATCTACAAATGATGTCGATGCGTGGAAGAATAGAGATATATTTACACATAAAAATAACATACCAAACACAGATTAATAAGAGGCTAAGACATCCAGGAATTTGTAGGCTAACTTTTAAGTTTGGCCGTAACTTTAATCACAGATGTGTCTATTACATGAATACATAGACTCGTACTCAAATCACAAATTTCACAGACCGGACGCGACTGGTAAACAAGTTGTGATGCAGTGGAAGCAACTCTAGCGTGTTGTGTTTCTTGTGTTACCATGTCATCCGCGTCGTATGTTGAATTAATGTTGATAATAACTACATTCGGAGACGTTTCACTGGAGTAATGAGAAAAATATGAGACTTTCTCTGATACCAAAATGTCAATTTGATGGAGTAAAATGGAATGGAAGAGGAGGGAGTCTTCTTGAGAATAAGAGCGGGTGTCAGAAGAAGCTTTATCTTCCAAAATATTACTACTTCGTTCACATAGTCGGGCCCAACCAAAGGTTTATTTTAAACTGGGTTTAGGTGGAACTGGTTTACTTTGGCAACAATTTGATGTTTCATGAACTATTATATAGGCGAAAAAGGATATTACGCGTGCGCACATGAACGGATGCGGTAGTATTATGTCCAACGATGCCAGGGATGTGCTCATCTTCC
>JAMKCH010085786.1:0-42234 GCA_023653785.1 Ophioderma brevispina | reverse complement strand
TTTCCGTCATGGAATCAACTGATTTAACTGGATTCAACTGGACATTCAACTGGGATCAACTGGATTTCAACTGGTTCCAGTTGAAACCAGTTCAACTGGAATTTTGACTTAATTGATATTGTGCTATAAAACATACCCAAACAAGTATTTTTGCTACCCTAAACAAGTAAGCAATGCATTGTCATTAATATACCCTTTATCTTGCTTTGCTTTCCTTACGATTTACGGTATATTTGATCTCTGCTTAATTACACATGCTAAACATGTACATCACAATTTCAGGGTTAAGACCAAACTTGTGTTAGCCATTTGACAAATATAGCTTTTCTTGCCTTGTGCTTGAATCTTTCTTTGATTATACTGCAAAAAGTGGTTCGCATTGTGCCATGTTTACACCAGTATTTGTAAAGGGGTGTGGCCATTTTGTGACCCACTGACACACATGACCCTGATGAATTCAGCAGACTTCACAGAATAAAGTGCACTTTATTCCATAGAATTCATCAGGGTTTTGTGGGTCACAAAATGGCCACACCCTTGGTAAACATTTTCCCATCTTTAAATTGGGTTTCTTATGTGTTGAGCAATTAAGCAATTTACATTTCCATTGTTTTCCCAAAAGGTCTAATCGGCTGATTTTTTTGTGAATGAGGCAATACTTAAAGCAATATTAGCATATTTTTTTGAAGAGTGCCCCTAATTTTTCAAAAATTTTGATTTTTACACGGTTGCATTGGTAACTGGCTAGTAAACTATACCTGTGAATGGTTAAGCTCGAAAATGTCTGTCGCAAACTAAGGAATTGTGTAATTAGAATAATTAATATCGGAGATATCCGATAACAATTCAACGGGGGCACTGGAAACGGCCTTCCAATATGAAAGAGCCGGGAAATAGTGCCATGTACGTATCTACGCTCATCCATTAGTTGTTTTATTGGTTCAGGCAAGTCAAGTTTGAGGTCATTTTCTTGAGGTGGCACTATTTCATCATGGACGGACATAAACTTAGCATTTCCAGCTCTGCTGTTAAGTACAATATGGGATCCCAATTCTAATTACAAAATCGCTTATTTTATGATAAATACGCATTTTTTAGCATTCTCGTTCGCACAGGTGTAGTCTCCTAGACAATTACCAACATAACTGTGCAAAAATATCAAATTTTAAAAATTGGGAGCACTCTTCAAAATATGTGCTGTTATTGCTTTAACTTCCTGTTGAGTACATGCAATAACCCTAACACTGTTTTCGTTTCTAGCCCGGGAAGGGGTAAAGGGATAGAAGGAAAAGGTAATGGGACATCTTGGGTGGGAGGACATCTTAGGTGGGATTTGAACCAGGGGCCTCTGGTACCCTAGTTCCATGGCCAGGGATGGCAAGCCACGATGGTGTCACTGGCCTGGCCAGAAATTTCATGGCCATGTGTGTATGCACAATGACGTCATTGCATTTTTTTGTACTTAGTGCATTTTCTAGCCTCAGCTCAGTGTATTGGTCTTTTACTTCTCAATATAATTTCCCGGGGTCACTTGTATTCAAAGGTGGATATGATACGTGAACATGGACTTACAAAATGCACCCTAAACGACTATAAAACATACCCCAAACAAGTATTTTTGCTACCCTAAACAAGTAAGCAATGCATTGTCAATAATATACCCTTTATCTTGCTTTCCTTATGATTTACGGTATATTTGATCTCTGCTTAATTACACATGCTAAACATGTACATCACAATTTCAGGGTATCATTCAATATGCGCACGTACATTGCCCATTGCAAAAAAGGCCCTTTTTATGCAGGTTTTTTGTTCATGCATCATCCACCTTTGAATAAAAGTCCCCCCCGAATAATTTGTATATAAGCCACTAAAGCAGGTATCACTACAAATGACAATACTCTTGAACAATACTACCTTTATTAAACAATACAATCTCATTTTATAATGCATATTTGGTTCTCCAGCAAACCGTCATTCTCTGTATATAATTAACTTTTCTCAGCTATGTACTGATATACATTAATGTACATAAATAGCATTTTATATTATCAAAACTAAATACGTATTCTTTCTTTCGTATCATTCTTTCTTTACAATTAAAATTCAAACCAACAAATGTTAGCTTGAATTAGTGTTACATCTATTAAAATATGTGTGCTCCCAATAAATAACACTCATTATGAAACAGGTACTGTAACATTTACGGAAAGACAAAAACAGTCTACAGAAAAATGGCAAGCATCGGCCATCAACTAACATTAAAATCACATCTTGCAACTACTTCAAAACCTCAGCTATTGGTCTAAACAACATCAAGAAAGATCAATCAAGTGTTATAGTCTGATTTTTTATTCCTGACAGTAAACGCAAATTGTCAATGGTATGTGTTCATTTGGAAGGGATGTGTTGAGAACAAAACTAAAAACCAGTATTAACAGCTGAAATGTTCAACTTTGTTCAACAGAATAAGATGCTTTAACCCATTTTACATGAACGTTTTTGTATCGAATATGTAAAGGCTTGATACCAAATACAATTGAATAGGTTGTCCGAGACCCGCTATCAATTCCTTTGTTTGGAGTCAATCAAAACGGATAGTTTTATGAACATCGGGACCGGGTGAACCTCTTAATCTGAGTGGGATTAGGCCACGTAAGTATTGTAGTTAGTTATGAGTGACCAAACCAGTTCTTAGATAAACGATTTGACAAAGATGTCAAACATTATTGAACAAGACGAATAAATGTAAACATATCCGATTTTCTAATATTCCTTTGGTAAATGAACTTTGGTGAGTAAGAATTACTTGTTTGTATAATTTTCTTCTGTTGAATGCTTCAGAGTTTGGTGCATGTTTGTAATCTATTCAATGCATTTGCCTTGCATTATTTTCTTCATGAGAAAAGGGACATCTTATTTATGGCCTTAATCTGATCTGGTATCGTCACATCGAATTTCTATTGTATTGATTGGTGAAAGCATACCTCTCAGAAAGAATGGAATCGTCGACACGCCCCAAAAACTTAATGAACTGACAGGAATAAAAAAATCCTACTATAATAGCCTCCTTGGGGCTTTACTTTTGAAGATTCTGACATTAGCATGTCCATATCAGCCAGGGGGTTTAGATGCTAGAGCATGTAGAATCAACCTTTTAAGGGTTGAATTTGCACTCACCCCCAACCCTGGCTGCACTTTTGGCCCCCTGGGTTTGGAGATTTCAAGCCATGCCTTAATTAGTTCTGTAGTAAACCAGAAGTTGATTTACACCAATCCCATAATGCATTGCAATTATACTTCTATATCAGTACTTTTGCATATAAAAGTGCATAGGTGGATAAAGAACAATAACTCCAAAAATAGATGATCAAGAAATGAAGTACTGATGTTTTCAATAAAATACAGACCTTGAGAAATATGACATTTACAAGTTATACAAAGGGGCACTATATGGTGTCACAAGGTGTGAAAGGAGGTAAACATTTCAAACCACAATGCATCATGGGAAGAAGTGAACTTTTTGGGGGTGGAAGAAGAGGAAGTATAGTGTTCTTCCCACAATGTATTTGGCCTAATCCAAGTTTATAGTGACAAAAAGTACCTAAATGAACAGAACTCGTCCCAATCCTGCAATTTCAGTACTACTTGTCACTATAAGCTCATGCGACAATCAGTGCAAAAATTGTATTGGAAGAAATGCATTAAACTTTAGACCAATAATCACCTTCTGTAGCCAAATACTAAGTAAGTTTACCCTGATGTACCACTTGTGAATCTAATGGGAACAACTATGCAGTGAAACAAAACACCATGTAAAATATTCAAATATACTCCTGTGCAAAAAAATGCAACTTTGTAGGCTCAAAGTATCATTTTCCACCAGCAGGCCAGGAAGAGTTGAATCAGTAATTAAAGGTGCAACAAGAGATTTCACATATCAGGTACACCCCCAAAAATCTAAAGTACTGATTTTTGCCCCGATGTAAAGCTTTCCATCAAAGATATCCCCATCTGAAAGGATTAAGCTGAGAAATGTTTCTTTGGTACAAAAATTGACATTTCTAATTTCCTATAAGAGCAAATACGAAATTCGGCCTATGTTTTATATTGAAATGTAAGCTAATCAAAATCGCCTTTTTTCTCTCTTTTAAGACATTTCTGTAGCCAAATACTAAGTAAGAAATCTATTGAGTGTCTCATCTATATGAAATTACTATTATGACACAATATTTGAGTCCTTCAAAAATCTCTCGTTGCACCTTTAAGGATTTCATACTCAGACAGGGATAGACTTCCAGAAATTTCTGGAATTCCAGAAATTTGGCTCTAATAATGTAAAGAAGAAGATTTTTTTTTTACATTTCTGAACTTTGATATTGTTATTTCAACATAAAATGCACACCCACATGTTTTTGTAGGGGGGTATACCGCTTGAATTCATTCCGTAGAGTTTTATGTGGACGATTCCCCCATAAATGTTCAGTGTCACGCGCAAGCGTTTGGCCACTAGGCCAGAACAATTTTCTGGAAATGTCTCATATGCCTACTTCCAACCCCGGATATTCTTCCAGAGTATGAAACCCCGTAGGGCAAAGTGCATTGAAAAAAACTGACTTCATGCATGCTTCTAAGGTAGTAGAATACTTAAAGGCCTTGTACATGCACCAGTTAGGGGTGCACAAGAAATATTATAAAAGGGTGGGAAATTACATAGTTTGGGCAGGAAAGAAAAAATAAAAGGCAAGAGTTGAGTTGGACAGCATTGAAGAGGCAGTCATGTGAAATTATGAAAATTACAAGATATTTAAAGGTGCGTGTTCCGATCGTCTTTGCCCGGTAGTATCGATTTTGATATTGGATGAAAGGCCGTATTTCTCTCATTGTCGTCCCAAAATTTGAGCCCTCAAATCGATTTTATTCCCAAGATATAAACAAAAAACTGGCGTTTTGGTGGTTAACCATCAATATTAGTACAGTATTGAATAGGGCTTTGCAACATCAAAACCGCAAGTTTGTTTCCCACAGTACTTGATGGGATGTATGTGCAAGTGCCAGGCTCTCATATCAAGTAGAGAACACAATGCACATAAATCGGAATTAAAATAAGTAGTATGAATAACCCTGTCCAAACCATGCATGTAAATCACTCCCACAAAACTAGGTACAAGTCGCACTTTTGACATTTTGATATAATTTATATGAAATCACTGGAAAATCCCATTTAAAACGATACCGAAAATCATATTTGTAGCATATAAACTTTTAAAGATAAAACATTTTCAGATGTGATACTTTTTCCAGTTACACTCCTGTTCTGAGAAATTGGCCAAATAGTTCCCCAATTTCAACAGGGTTTGAATAAGGATTATCATTATCTGAAAAGGGTAAATGTCGCCTTTATTGGCCTCTAACTTAGAGGTGCAACGAGAGATTTTGAGGCACCCAAATATTGTGTCATAATAGTAATTTCATATAGATTAGACACTCAATAGATTTCTTACCTTGTGTTTGGCTACAAAAATGTCTTAAAAGAGAGAAAACAGGTGACTTTGATTTGCTTATATTTCAATGTAAAATATAGGCTGAATTTTGTATTTGCTCCTATACGAAATTAGGAATTTCACAATTTTTGTATCAAAGAAACATTTTTCAGCTTAATCCTTTCAGATGATATTTTTGATGGAAAGCTTTACATCTGGGCAAAAATCAGTACTTTCGATTTTTTTTAAGGGGCACCTGATATGAAATCTCTCATTGCACCTTTAAAATCTAGTTTTAGCCTTGTTGTTGTGGGAGCAAGTTACATACTGAGTTGGTAAACAGCACCCTGTGTGATTCTACAGTCTGTATGCCTTCATCATTGCATTATTTTACATCCTTAAGAAGTAATAATGATCAATACATAAAAGTACACATTTTCTGAAGGAAATGATGCAAGGAAGTCAACTAGCATAGCAGATTCCTACAAAAAAAAACCTAGTTTTTGAAAAAAACACAAAATCTGATTTTATTTACTGCCTTTGTTAAAGGTCCCAGGAAATGAGATGATAAACCTACTCCAAATCTTTACGGGGCATTCCATTCCAATAAACAGGGCCACAAAAAAGAATACACTACCAGTGACATCATTAGTGAAACTATTGATTTTCAGTCAGTGCCATGAATAGATTCACACCGGTCACCTGGAATTTTCTATTACTCTCTGAAAAATCAATAGTTTCACTATGATGTCATCACCAACCCAAATATTGAATGCTTTCTCGTCCCTCCTTGTAGACTTGACACAAACCACATCAATTCTATTTACATTTCCTGGGACCTTTAAAGGTGTATTTCGTGATTTCAGCACCTTCTTCATTGTTCACTAGATATCCCTGAAAAAACACGTACTCACAAAATTTGAGGTGATCCCGATCTTGCGTTTTATGTTATGAGCAATTGCTTGTTTCCCACGGTCCCATAGGTTATTGTGCTGTAATTTCTGTCCGTTTACGGACAGAAAATACAAAATTGCACATTTCTTACAGATACGAGCGAATTTGCACGTAAGATTAGGTACACGTGGATTACAAAGGCTAACGGTTCAGATGATATGAAAATCTCAACTTTTTTTAGGTAAGTCGGGGGGACAAGGTTGTGAATCACGAAATGCCCCTTTAACTTTTTTTTCCACATAGCATTTCACATCACCCTATATGTCTTCATCAAAGCAGTATTTAAGACAGTTTTTATTGTACCTGTAAAATTAATGATGATAAGTATATAAAAGTATACATTTCTAGCATAGCAGATTCCTGCAAAAATGAGCAGTTTTTGAGAAAGGCACAAAATTTGATTTGACTTTACTGCTTCAGGGAAGGCATACAGACTATATTGATTAAAGGTTTAACGTAACCCGTACAAGGAAATAAGATGTAAAAATACATGTAATAACATTCAACACTTTCACTCCCTGATACCTCCAAGAGAAATTGCACAGTATGTAAAAGGGAAGGAATAGACTGAAAATAACTTAATTACTACACTATAGATAGGATTGAAGAAAGCACCAATGATTTGTTGTAATTACTCCAAGGAGGATTCCAATAAAACCACAGTAACCGACAAAGAGCACCTCAAAAAGGAGAATTCTTGAAGAATGAAATTCCAGCAATCAACCTGCATTTATCACGTACTGCATGTACATTAATTTCAAGGGCTTGCAATAGGTGAACAAATGTAAATCAACCTATCATTTAATACATCCTTGTGGAAGTCTTTAAATATTCTACAAGAGTGGTGTGTGACTTAATGAAGTCATCCACAAAGGCACTTTTGAATTGAAAATCGATGGTTTAGTGCAAGAAGGCCCCATCTGCAATAGCTGCCATTTGTCAGTTGTGTTGTCATTAAGTGTTATACCTACCAAATCTAACATGTGGCAGCTATTGCAGATGGGGCCTTTTTGCACTAAACCCTCAAAATGTAGTTCCCCAATGGGCTATTCTATTTGAAATCCAAACTCCCCATGGATGACTTTGCCTAATCTTTATACACAGGGGTGGTGCTGATTTCAAATAGAAAAGCCTATTCCATCTTCATGCATACACAAGTACTTGCAGAGTTGCAGCCTTCCTTACGTATTGCACTGTGTATGACGCAATTAACATCGAGCCCTGTCTATTTGCAGGATTTTTAAATGTCGCTGCACGCAGGTAGCTGCGTAAGTATAATTACAAGTTGTAATAGTTCAGTTTGGTGCATCCTAACACAAATATATCACACACACTTACTTAAATGCTACTACTGTATAAGTCAATATTTCTGTGTACAATTTTTTTACGGATCGGTGCTACACAGATATTTTTGTGACTTGATAATTTTGTGGTTGCTTTATATGTGCCGTTCACATACAACCATTTTGTGTGTCAATATGTGTAAGAAATTCATTTTAAAAAGACCATGCAGTAAAAACTTACACTTTCTGAACGTTTCATCAGCAGTGTTACTATTGCACAAAGCTTAATCTTGATCTTGTCACAGGGATCAATGCACTTTATTCCATTGGAAAACCCGGCTTAATAGGGATGGTAAACAGATCAAGATTCAACTTTGTGCATTGTTGTCTTTGTCTTGCAGCACTGTTAAATGATCCAAAAACTGCAGCCTCAATCCCTATGTCACAGAGTTCATGTATAACTCGGGGTCATAGAGAGGTGAGAGTTGGTAGGTCCCCTCGTCCCTATTCAGTAGTTTGCTGCCATTTATCCAGATTTAAATAGCTTCCTTGATCCCTTCACAGGGGTTGAGGCTGCAGTTTCTGAATCTTTTCATAGCACAGACAGCAGCACTGCTGATAAAACATCCAAAAAACAAGTTGTTTTTCTTACAGGGCTTGATTAGATGAATTTCCTATACATAATGGATAATCAATAGACCTAATGAATCTTTTCAAGAATTTGTGTCATAAATTTCACATTTTTGTTACTTACATGAAAATAAACCTCATAAAAATATCATCTTACACATTTATTGGTTATACAATGGTTTATTTGATAAAATATATATCAACAATACACAACACCAACAAATAAATCATACAATTGAGAAAATTTAACAATTCAACAGAATGCATGTGTGTCATCTGCCATCATAGTTTAATGGGGCCAAAGGTCACAAGTCAATCTGTGTACACCCCATATGAGTCTTAGGGTACTGGTTCTGCGGACCATTATGAAGTTAATCATTCAATTCATACAAGAATCAAGTCCAATCAGTGCAATGGTTTGTGAATGGGGCCAAAGGTCATAGGGTCATTAGAGGTCAATCCATGTACACCCCATATGAGCCTTGGACCGGTGGTTCTGCTGAACGAGTATGAAATTATTCGGTCAATGCATACAATAACTGAGTCTATAATAGTACAGGGTTAACATTTTCAACACACACACCTGACACACATATTACAAGTACCAGTAATCGCTATGTGCTGATATGCGAGCAGAGCACATACAAATCTAGGGGGCAGAAATTTGAAGCAGAAAATGTAGAAATTGTAACAGAATATTTTTCTAGGATTTATAACTTGTCTTTTAAAACAAAACAATTGTGTGACAATTCAAATTCTTAACACTTAGTACATACTTCTGGTACGTCAAATAATAACACCACTATGAAAATACAAAACAATAAATGTTGACTTTTCCAGAGTATTTGGAGTAATGTGTTCGGCAGTACCATTTATCAAAATGAAATAGTTACCATGGCGATTGGTCAACTTATAATGGCTACTGACCCACCTCTACATCACTGCACTTTTCGGTGGATAAAGTGACACACTTTCACTTTTGTTGTTACGATATACTCTATATATACACTACATGTTACATTTGAAATCCATCCCGACTGGTCAGGGTTGGTCCAAATAGTATTTGTACCCAATTAATAATAATGTACAGGCACTTTGATTTACTATTGCAACGTCAAGGTGAAAGATAGTTAAAATCATCAAAGCATCGCCTTTCATCAAATATTTGCTGTAATTGGTCAAGATAGCTAAATTCATTAAAAGCATAGCTGCCTTATTATTTTCCATAAATATCCAATGATAGTCCCACTGGTTTTTGAGGTAGATAAATATCAGAAATGGGTGGATGGAATTATTTTAATGCGAATCTCAGACCACAAATAGTGGGAAAACCTCAAAATCCACAAAACATTCAGAGGTAGAGTGTACAACCTAAGAATGCATTTGAAGTGTATTTCTCCCCAGTTTTCAAAGAATCTGAAGAATATTAAAAATTCCAATATAACCTCACCATAAGTTATTTGCTTGAAGTGAATAGATTACATGCAATTTTATTGTGACAATCATTTTTGTTTGGGTACTATCATCTAGCGATATTCTTTACCCAAATAATTAGATCTGTGCTCCATTCATTTACAGGTCTTTGTTGACCACACTCCTCATTTGACACTGGAATGGTCTAAAACGCCGACATGTTGATGTTTGCGTGGAGATGCCATTATAATCCCACCACTTAAATTTGTGCTATTTTCAGGGTAAAAACAGGTGGGACTATACTAGGGTCAGTACAGATAATATCAAATACTTACTTTGTAAAATATTGGAACAGGGAAACAGCTTAAAATACAAAATACTGTCAGCCTTACATATTACAATAAGAAGAGATGCTTGGGTGGAGATGATATAAGTAAAAAAAAATAGAGAACTTTGTTGGATTTGATCCTGTGATGTGCTTGGGTTATTATCAGTCCAATAATTTTAACCACTAAGCTAAATGAAACTCTTAATATTTCAACAAATAGATCAGTACTTATGCTGTGCATAATCTATGCCCCTACCATACTTCTTGATCAGAAAAGCAACTGGACCTTAGATGACCTTTGATTTTGGAATGTGACCTCTGACCTCATTAACATTATGTTTCAATTGGACTTCCAACTTTTTCCAAGAAATTTGATAATATTTCAATTTTACAATCTGAATTACAACTTGACCTCAGATGTTGACCTTTGATGTTGGAATGACGTTATTAACATAATGACGGTTCCCATGTTATACGTATGACCCAAATTGGATTAAAACCGGATATAAACTTTACAAATGAAAATCAAATGTTAAAGCTTATAAATTTTTTACAAACACACAGAGAAGGACAAACACACACCATGTACAGGGCTTGTTTTATATTCCCTTGTCAAACTAATTCAGCAGGGATAACAAGTGATATTTTTTTACTGCAGGTTAGAAACAACTTTAAAAAATATCATGTGTGTTGTTAAACACTATCCACTGAATATATATATTCACACTTTTACATTCAGCCATTTATACATAAAATCTTGCACAATAAACTCTTGCACAATAAACAAAAATACACAAAAATTCCTTATTGTGCAACTCTAATCAAACTGGCATTACAGGTAAGAGGTTGCCCTGAATACACTTGCTAATTACAATGGTATCCTCGGGTTCACTTCAGCAAAAGCACACTCTGGTTATTCATATGCGACTTCTTTTACTTTATTTTGATGTTTTCTGGTACACCCCAGAGGGTGTATTGAGTCCATCCCACAATGCACCGGTTTGGGAAATTTCACTTCAATAAGGTTATGTGTTCCCACAAAAATCCTATTCTTACCACATTAAAATGGACTTTTACACTCATTTTAGTCCTCAAGGTGGTAGTACTTGTGGAATGTCTTGAGGTTCTTAAATTGCTTTGTACACTTTTTATCCTGAAGGACTGACATGTGTTTAGTACAGTAGAGTATAAGCACTTTGCAATGCATTGTGGGATTGATTCCAAACACCCTAGGGGTATATACCAAGTAGGTTTTAAGATTCCCATCTTACATGTTTTACAGTTTAAAAAGAGTTGGGTATGAAAAAAATGCATATTTTTTTTTTTTTTTTTTTTTTTTTAAAAATTAAAATTCACCAAAATTTAATGCTCTCCCTATACAACTTTAAGGAACTTTACAAATTTCCAAAAAAATGTTGTGAAAACAGGGGTTTCTTAAAAATCATGAAAAATATCATGCTGTGAAAATACATGTATCACCTGTGTACACACTTGTTTCAACGTATATAAATACACACTTGATATTATCATAACATTAATAAGAAATCTCAAATCTCATATGACTGATGTGTATAATTACAATATGGTGTTAACGGCTGACTCCGAATTTCCAGATGAGGGTGCCCTCAATTTTCGAACTTACGTTTTTTGCATGTACATAATGCCTTGTCCACATACTACATAATGCTTGTCCACATACTATAACTATGTGTGAAAATAGCTAGCTCAATTGATCTCCTTCTAATAAAATCACAATTTGTAACAAACATTGCAGCTCTGCTATACTACACATAAATGTTTACTACATCAAAACAAAAAAATCTGTTTCATCTCAAACTTTGGAACTGAGGCCATTTTGGTGAATATCTTTACTTCTATTTCAAAATCTCTGAGTCAGCCTTTAAGTCATTCATGCACCTTTGGATGTTTCATCCCCTAGAAATTTTCAAATGACACACCATTTTTCTTGTACTCTCTAAGGGTATTTGCTCTGGAATGTTAGCAAGACCGATTTTAATCTCTAACCTGCACTGATCTATAGTACGTGTGCAGTAATGTCATAACATTTACGCCCGCATCAAGAAATGCCATCAATGTGCGAGCGCGTAAAATGGGCGTCGCTTCAAGTCAGTGCGAGCGATTTACTCCTGCGACCACAATTCGCGCTGACCACAAACGAACTTCTTTACGACATCGTTAGATCATGTTGAAAAGTGCGCCACTGCTTAATAAAGATTAATCTTGGTTGGGTCACTTGTATAGTCGCTATCCAAAGCACAGAAAGCGTGGCCCTGGGGGGGGGGGGGGGAACCAAATTCTCAAGTTACATTTCATTCTCATTTTGCTCAGATAATCTTGTAGACACTTAGTACAATTTGTGTTCCAATAGATCAAAGTCCATATTAGCGAAAATGTCAGTGGTATTTAATTTCTGTACATCGTCTTTAGTGCCTTTGAGTCTTAATATGCACAAGGCAAACCACACTTCTTCAAACATTGCCAGAATGACATTGTTCCATTATACCGTTTTTGCTAGTTTCGATATTCCTTACTTCTCATTCACTTCACGTGAGCTATCGGAACCTTGTGTCACAGCGCATTCCTCTTTCCGGGTTTCCCCTGATTGTACAATGCACACCCCGGCAGTAATTGGTTTTGGAATAGATCCCAACAACATTATGCATGGTGCGACGTCGTAATTAGCACATCATGCCTCGCTTGTTGTTGTTTGAGGATTCCTTTGGCATTGTGTACGGCAATGGAGTAGCGGTGCCCGGCGACAAACCTAGACTCCTTTATAAATATTTGTTGAGTGTCCGTACAAGTTTTTTCATTCTGGACATCACTGCACAGAGGTAGAGGCACAGACCTATACAGGTAGTATTTTCATTTCACAACACATTGTTTATGCATAGAAACTATCACAACTTAACCCACTGAGCAATACCTGCCTCTCATTAATTTCATAGAGCATTTCTGATTGGCTAATTTTATCATATATTCATCTCACTTACCAATTGAAATGCAGCTTCCAAATATCCCTCTTCAGCTCTACCACCATTCTTAACATGTTGCTGATTAGCTCAAAAAATGACATAAGTTCCATTGTAACCATCTCAACAGGCAACAATCAGAGAGTGTTTTGAATCAATCCCACAATGCACCAGTTTTGGGAAATTTCACCTTAATAGGGTCATGTGATCCCACAAAAATCCTATTCTTAACACATAAAAACCACGACTTTTATGCTCATTTTAGCCCACAAAGCATTAGTACTTAGGGAATTTTTAGAACTTTTTGAACACTTTTTATCCCTAAGTACTGACATGTGTTTAGTACAGTACGGTATAGGCACATTACAATGCATCATGGGATTGATTCAAAACACCCTCTGGGTAATACTCGTGGGTTGAGAAACCACCATCTCCAGAGCCAGTGACTAAAAAGTTGACATTATGAACATACGAGAATTCAATTAATAAACAACTATTGCACTTAACAAATGCAGTAACAAGTAAAACCATGAGTGACCTCGTACCCTGCAAGGAAGGTTGTCCATTTCCCTCATTTTCCATTTTGTCGCTAAAAGAGATTTTGTGGTTTGTTCATCAAGCTCATTCTCCATTTCAACTTTGTCACTAGAAATACAAACTTTCTCAACTGCAACTGGTCCTTAAAGTAGATATTGTGCATTACTGATTTCAGAAAACGAATACCATGCAGGTACAAGTCGGTTATTTTTGCTTATGTCTTCTTTACTTTTTAGCGTCTCTCAAGAACCACAACAATTAATCTGGTAATGTTGGTATATGCAGTCTAAGTCTGCTTTGTGAGAATCCCTTTTTTACAGTAACACATCCTTGACATCACCATGGACACCACCAATTTGTGTCACATATGTTGATTAAAACTGTGCAAACATAAAACCAATTTCACTTGCCAAGTCCAAGAACATAACCATTATGGATGCGTTTGAGATAATCATGTACAACAATCTAGGCAGACACGGATGCAGTATGGTGAGAGGCTCTCTCGGCAAATGATATTTCTGATTTGACTTTCTTGCTTCTCCTCTTGCCTGCCCCAGAATCATCATGCTGGAACTTGGCAAAATTGATGAACACCTGGATAAGGGGAAAAGAAAGAAAAAAAGAAAGAAAGAAAGAAAGAAAGAGAGAGAGAGAGAGTGAGAGAGAGATTTTAAGTACAGTGTGCAGTTGGCATTATTGGTTTTTGCTGTTAATTCTGCCCATGGGAAGATGTATCAACTATTTGCTTTCTTTCTCTGCTGTCATGTATTATTCTAAAACACATTATGTTTTACAAATCATATAACTGAGGCCTGATTACCTTTCCAATGTTGACTGAAACATATATGCATTTCCCTTTTGAGAAGTGGAATGCCCCCAAATACCTAGTATAACACCCCCTAAAAGAAGAATGGTCCAACCAGTGACCCCAGGTCACACCCAGTTGACCTTTGCTTTTCTCTCATTCCGTTTTGGCCCTGATCCCAGACGTACGTACAAACTATTATGTTGTGGGGCGGACATGGAACGGGAAATCAGGCCTCAGTTATATGATTTATAAAACAATGTGTTTTAGAATAAATCATTATACTGAGCTGATTACCTTTACACCAATGTTGGCTGAAACATGCATTAACCTCAGTTGAATGAATATTTTCAATCAACGCCAGACTAGCACCTAGCAGTGGGAGGTGGAACATAATATTTCAGAGAGCGGGTCGAAAGGATGCAGCCAAAGGTTGAACAAAAAACGCCAGGGCACAAAAACACATGGAATCTAGATTCCTAAAAGTCAGGATGCCAATAACTCACCTTGATGGTGGAGTACACCAGGGGTGAGTAATAGGACCTTAGACTTTATAATTTGTTAAAATGACATGGCCAAAGTTTTTTTTGAGGAGAGCCAGAGCCGAGATTCCAACAGAGAAAAACCAAGCCTGAAGAATACGCGAGAGGAAAAACTCTGAAGGAGACGGGAGTGCAATGTAGGCCTTGGTAAAAAGGCTGGAAGCACCCCGCGGCAAAGGTAGAGAACAAGGCTTCACAGACTTGCAAGCAACAAAGGATCCGCGAGGGAACCAAGGAAGCGCAAGACGGACCCGCATAAAGACGTAGGGCAAAGAAGCCTAACCCGAAAAAAAGATGAACGGGCCCCCTAGAGTGGGAATCCGATCGGAATACCACAGACGAACCCGACGGAGAGAGGCCGAGGGGAGAGAAAGGTTGAGAGACTGAAGGAAGGTTAAAAGACCCCAGCCCCGAAGAAGGGCTGAGAGATAAGTCCGATCCTTGGATAATTGGGGGCTACGCCAAGAGTTTCGCCGATATAAATTAGATCCCATGAGGGAACTAGCTTTCGAGTCAGGATCGGACGCCTTACAGGAGTCAATGGAACATGCCAACGTCATTGAAGGATGAACCAAACAATTTTGACTGTGGAAGGCTGAGTTAGCCGACCGAAAAATCTAGACAACGGATGATCAGAGAAAGCTAACAAAGCCTCAAAGAAAACAAAAAGTCCCACCTCAGGCTGTCACAGCCAAGAGGGGGAGGGACAATCCAGGCCTCGACTCGGAAGTCGACAGAACAACCGAGGAAAGAACGAGGCAGACCTCTGCAATACCGAGAGCCGCGGTAACAGAACCGGGCAACGGAAGGGCAGTAAGGGCTAGATCAACAAAAAACTAGCGCTCCCCCAAATCGGGCCAGAGGAAATTCAGGCCCGGAAGGTAGACGAAGTGGGCGAACCACCGAGAAGTCTACCAGAGGGGAAAAACCAGAGGGAAGCTTCGCAGAAAAACGAGTCGAGCCCCAAGAGGTGACCCGAAAGGAAGCTTCATAGCGGCTCGAGCCGAAGCCCGCTAACTGCTCGGGAAGCCCGAGCAGAAGCCTAACCAGCGGCAACTGCAAGCAGAGAGCAGGTGACAAAGTCGTAAGAGAACAGAATGAACCGAGAAGCTAAAACGCTCGAGGAACGACAAATCGATATCAAGGAGGCAAACAACTAGCCGCTTAACCGAACTCCGGCTACAGGCAGAAGGACAACACAGTGGCTTTGACACGATATCTCGCGAAGAACACAAGAAGAAAAGTGAAGAGAGCCACCAAAAAGGTGCTGGCTGAACGAACGAGATACCGATTAAGGATCACCAAAGCCTCGAGAAGAGGGACTAACCAACTCGTCAACCAAAACTCGAGACGTCAGACAAGGAAGAATGACTCACAACAGGGGGAAAAACGCCCCAGAGAAATTCCCACGCGGGAGAGAGAAGCTCCCATCCGACTAAAAGTCTAGGTCAAGACTTATGACCGACCAGATGAAAGGGGATATAAATCCCCAAAGTCGGAAGTGGGTAGGCCACCATGTCAAGGGCTCCCAGATCGTTAAAACGGGAGCCGAAGCAACCGAACGTGCCGTCAGGACCCAGCGGGTACCAAAGGGAAAGGGCACAAGATCAAGTCGCAAGGCACGACGGGAAAACAAGACCACGCCAACTGACAAGAACAACTGAAAAAGCCGACAGCGAAGGTGAGTTCAGAGAACCCACCAAGCAAGGGAATACCCCGTCACAGGGATTCCCAGCTAGGCGGCACAGTTGGGACAGAAAGCGTGGCAAAGTAACCCGGGAGTGAAGAGATCTAACAACGGAAGCCTGGTAACCGCCAGAAGGGGGGATGAACCCCCGAGATAGACCCGATGAAACGGGACCACACCCCGGGCCTGAAGCCCAGGGGGTCACACTAGGCCCGGACAAGTCCCAACGCTAGGCCCGGACGAGCCCCAACACTAAGCCCGGAATACGAGCCCCAACAAGGGGCGCAGTCGAGCTGACCAGAACCCGAGTCTAAGTCCCCCAGAGGGAGACAGCAGACCAGGCTAGTCAGCCGGGAGCCTAAGGAATATGTGAGAACTGTCAAAGGCAGTCCCTAACTCCCGAAACTAGAGGTAGAAGGGACCCACGGTCAAGACGCCAACCCAACAGCGGGCAGTGTCCAGGCATAAGTCGAAAGACCTCAGGGGCTAGCCCAAGGGGGCGAGAAGGCCTGGGCGCACAAGTATGGTTAGGTAACAGAGCTAAACCACCAGCCCAGGACAAACAGAGCCCAGAAGGGGCACAGGCATCCACCTGGGTGGGAGCCAAGCCCCAAAGAGGGAACCCGAGCATCAGCGTCAAGACTGAATGACCAAGGCCCGAGAGCCGGACAAAGCAGGCTAGGCCCAGCGGGCACCAGCCGGCTTGAAGACTGGGTCTCACACCCGCACGAAAGTGAGGACGGAGGGCGAAGGAGAACAGCTAAGACGTGAATGCTCAGGTTCCCAAGAGGGGAAGGACAAAAAGCCCCTACCCCAAAGCCTAGGCCGGCCCAGAGAAGCCCCTAGAGGGGGCCAAGTCAGGCACAGGCCTCAAAAGCCCCGAAGGGGGCCAAGGTAACACACCAGGCAGCAGGGCGACAGCCATAGGCAGCAGGGCGACAGCCATAGGCAGCAGGGCGACAGCCATAGGCCAAAGGCCAGGCTAGGCCCGATAAGGGCCCAGCCAAGCTGCATGAAAAGAACCAAGGCCAGCTACCCCGAGAGGAGATGAAGGGTCTAAGTCAAGTAGCGAAGGCTAGGTGACGAAAGCCCAAGACCTAGGCCAAGGCGGACCAGACACCGATGGTACAAAAGACTGCCAAGGCTAAAGGCCACGACCTCCCAAAGGAAGTCGGGGGGCTAAAGACACAAAGACCAGTATCACCCAAAGACCAGTATCACACCAAGGCGGGATACAAGGTCCTGACCCCATGGGGAGAACAGAGACTAATGCCAGATGGCAACGGTCACTAGGCCCGGCTCAGTAGCGACGCTAGGCCCAGCTGATCCCCAGGAGGGGAGCAGCGAAGCTGCCCAACCCAAGTCCAAGTCCCACTAAGGGAGACAGCGGACTAGGCTAGGTAGCAGTAAGCCTAACAGCCAGAGCCTAAGAGCCAGAACCGCCAAGGCCTAGAAGGCCTAGCGCCTAACTGGCAGAGACCAGAGGCCTCAAGTCCCCGATGGTGTGCACAGGATGGACACGGACCAGCACCCCGAAGGGGCTAGGCTAACGAGGCAGCAACAGTCAGCCGCCAACAGAGGCGGCGACAAAAGCGCCGGCGACCCAGACCTGAACAGCCCATAGGAGGGTAGCAGACAGGCCCAAGGCTACCCAAGCTCCGAACGAGGGAGCCCGAGCAGCAAAAGCACCCCAGCGAAGCCGGGGGCAGTGTGCACAGAGGCTAAGGTCTGGGCCCAGACAATGCTGCAAGCCGTAGCGCAGCAGGATGCAACCCACCGGCAGGGCGGGAGCAATCAACGCTAAGCACCTCCATCAAAGGAGAAGCCTGACCTTGATACGAGCCATGCAGGAGCTAGAGCAACAACGGGGAAAAAGATGCGGTAACCCCGGGACTATACAAGGCTGAGAGGGCTCACACCCCAAGGCAAGGCAGTATGCCAGCCAGAGAAGGGGTGAAGCCACCCAGACTCGGCCGCACCGCGGGGGAGCCCTGCCAAGGAGCAGACTTGACTAGACCCGAGAGAACCGCCGAGACCTACAGGTCACGGCGCAGAGAGTTGAAAATCAACACCATCGAAGGCGGACAAGCAACCCCTGAGCGACAGCCCCCGTAAGAGGGGACAAGTCGCAGTGGTTAAGGCCGAAAATCAACACCAAAGACGGCGGATAAACAACCACCATGCAGCGCTCCCCTGGGAGAGGAGATGCGGCGAAGAGGATTGAATGGTAACACCAATCAATCCAAGCCAACCACCTCTGGAGGAGAGGTGAGACGCTACGAAAAGGAGGAGAACTCCGCGCCCAAAGGAGGGGAGAACAGCCCCTAGGACTCCTGGAGCCGCGAGCTAGACAACTCGCGAAGAGAGACCCATAGTGACATAGGCTACGCACGGGCGCATGTCGGAACAAAAACGGGCGATGAAAAACAAAGGCGTGCCGCGGTGGAACCTGGCACGCAAACGCGGAGACAAAGATACCATCGCGGTAACAAAGTCACACACGGTAAAGAATTTTCCAAAGTCAGTTTTCACATATTTTATTAAATACACAACAAGCATAAGAATAAAATAATAGACACACTCACCCAATAGAACTGTTTTATTGATAGTATAGAACTACAAGAAACAGAAACAGGCTCACAAAAAGCAAGGCATCCAAAGCACGCAAACACGTGCGGCAATGGCTGCCTTGTTTACCTTTTTTCCCGCACAAAAATCACATGACCGAAACGGCAGCAAAAAAGGATATATATAGACCAGTTAACATCTGACGCCAGCATCAATTGTAAATACGATGCGCGCGCAGCCTCGCAGGCAAAACATTTCAAGGTCACAGCTGTACGTCCCTGCATAGTAAACAGTGCTTGACACGCGTGTAATCTCAGCATCTATCTGTGATGTTAGTTTTCGTGAACTTTTTTCTTCAAAATATTTATCGGTGAAGATGGAACGAAATGTGAATATGTTAAAGATTTATCTGAAAACAATCGCAGAGAGTACTTGGAGCGACTGAAAACAAAATCTGAGGAACAATTACCCGATTCTTATGAGTAAGATTCTACTGTGTGGGAGGATAACAAAAAAGATTGCCATCAATGCACTACGGTGACATGTATCTACCTCATCCACACACCAAGCCCATTCACGCACGAGTCTCTAAAAGCATACAAATCCCTTGATGCTTATAATTATCAGGTTATGTGAAGAAGTGCTTCTTTTACCAAGTTCCTCACTCCCAGTTTTGTTTCATTCGTGCCCTGGTTCACGCGGGGCAGAAGCCAAATGACAAGAGTGCAGTGAAGGATGCCTGGGTGTGTCTCCACAAGTCTGGACAGATTCTTACCGCAAACTGCACGTGTAGGCCTACAGCTGGGTACGTACATGATATGTAGAGGTTTCCTGATTGGAACTTGTTTACTTCCACATATTATGTACTGTCCAAATCGACAGTCTGTTAAATATTTAACAAATATTGACTGGTCATGAGGGTGATGATGGAGATTATCGCTCCCGAGTTGCCCTAGCATACCTGGCCTACTATCACCCCGAGGCGTAGTAGGCAAAGTATGCTAGGCCTACATAGTATGCTAGGACTACATAGTCTAGTAGGCCAGGTATTCTAGGCCTACATAGATAGTAGGCCTACATAGATAGTAGGCCAGGTATGCTAGGCCTACATAGTATGCTAGGCCTACATAGTCTAGTAGGCCAGGTATGCTAGGCCTATATAGGTAGTAGGCCAGGTATGCTAGGCCAACGATGGAGCGATAATCTCCATTCATCACCCAATATAAGACCAGTCAATATTCGTTTTATATACCGAATACATAGTCTTTCTTCACTGATTGGTCAAAACTACATCCCGTGACATTTTATTTTCTATTATTTAGCGTCCCTAGCCTCCTACTCCTAGCTAGGCATGATAGGTGATAGGCCTACCCAAGGCCAAGACCGGATCTAGCTATGCCTAGGCTTGGGGTAATTGAGAACTGACACGAAAAAATAATACCAAAAATGTAAGTAGAGGGGCCTACTCACCAATCATCTTGTTCTGAGTGGAAGTTGAAGAGAAGGATCTAGTTCCAAATCAAAATAATATTATCAAAAAAGTACTGTAAGCTTCCAACACAGCTGTTTGAAGGTCTCATTTATTATGAGAAAACCAGAATAAAACAAATATATCACCGGCGACACACTTTTGACCACTAATTTGGATTGCTTGTACCACTGACTTCCTCCTGTGTAAATTTAGCAAAATTTCATTGCGGGCAAATATGACTTTTCTTTAAAGTCTAGTTTAACATGTCTTTCTATGGAGAATGGGCATATAGAGAGCGCTATAACACAAAAATAATGACCTTTGTAGGCATATATGGCAAGATTATCGCAATGGATTTTTATGATTTTTGAAATTTTTGAAAGGGTAATAGCTCTTGCATGACCCTAGCTATAACAGTTGTCAAAATTGTGTCGCCACTGCTTAAAATTGCTCTTTAAATAAAAGAGACAATTTGCATGGGGTCAAACAGCTGTGCCAACTGATGAGCTCTATCGTAGAACTAAAGTCTTATCACTCGCTCATCCAGTGACAGTGTTTCGTTGCTTATATCCTTCACATTACCTGCATCCAGAGTTTTCGGAACTAGAGATAGGCCTAGATGCCATGTGTTGCGTCTGGCCAGATGAAGGGGGGCAGCTGTACATTTATAGATGTTGTGGCGCATCCCCCGGGGTGCATGGGAGACATGTGCCAATCCTAAATGCATGGATATCTCATCAATAATGAAAATTCCAAATAACTTCCAAGGGCCCTTGAGTTGTTTGTTGAAGGCATGCTGAGAGGATTTCAATGTACTGGTACATGTCTTGAACTATTTTGATGTTGCACATAATTTTGTGTTATGCTCCTGTGCTTGGAGAATGATTGTTGTTGATGAAGGATTCTGGTGGTGAGAGGATGCATTACCCATACGGGGAATGCATCCTCTTACCTACTAATTTTGCGGATGTTTTTCATCACACATCATCATGATAATATTTGCTTAGTGTATCGCCAGCTTTCACCACCCTTTGGTATGGTATTCACAATACTTTTCGTCTTGTACGAGTGTAGACCTATTCATTTGATACGGTCCGATCCAGCCTATAACACGTATTTTTCACGAAAAAAAATGAAATAAAATCTAATTAGTACTTTGAATACCATTAGTGGCTAAAATGATTAATTATAGGAAGATGAAAGAGGAAGGGAAAAAAATCATACGCCCCATGTGGGATTCGAAACTGGAATCGCATGGTCACGGGGCGAGAACCTATCCACTCCACCACGCAGGATTATGTTTAATAATTTTGAAAATATAATGGTTAAACCTTACCTAATTAAAACAAAACGTCAAACATTCTAAATTTACACTTTTGTGTAGCGAATAATGATTCGATTGTAAAATCTAAACAATTACTCCAAATCGGTCAAATTTGGTATCAATTTGAAGAGAGAAGATTGTTTGGGTGACGTTTCCCGAGCATCCGAATGCTTCCGAAGACGACTTAATCATGCGATCATTTGTCCTCCCCTGACAGCCATGATAGCTGACGTCAAGAGTGGGCATTTAAATAAATTATAAAATTAACTTTTTGGCTCAGATGTACGCTGTTTCGTATGTTTTTCAGCGTTTCCAACCCTGTTGAAACCATTCTAAGGTGTTCCATTGCGATACCCCCCCTGTTAAAAAAGTTGGTACATTAAAGATATTGCGCGTTTGAGTCATTATCGGGTATTTCACTACGAAACTTATTGAGAGAGTTCCGCCAAAGCCCTAGTCGTGAGCTACGCCACCTATGGTGGTTCCGGGAACATTGCGTCCAGCATTGAGCCTGCATACATCTGCCTTTTTGTGTTTCTACTTTTTTTCTTGTTTTAACCTTCATCACCTAGAAGCTCACGTCTGCTAACACTTGGTCATGATTAGATTAGAAATTAAAAGCATTTCATGTAGTGTCCAAGGGATGTTGATATCAGCGCATTTTGCCCACCCTCTATATTTCTGTTGCACTAATTACATGTATTGATACAAAATGAAATTCAAGATGATACCTTTACACAAACATGTAATAATGAATGCTATTTTAGCTCAAAATTTTTCTTTAAGGGAAAAAAATGCATTAAATTCAATTACTTTTTTCCACCCTGTATAGCACACATTCCTATTCTAATGTGCTACAAATAACACATTGCCTGAAAGGGATTTATTAGTACATTCCAAATATGAATATATTTTTTTTTTCATTTTCATAATGTATGGAAATAATGCAGTGTTAAAAAGAAATGTTGTTTTATGTACTTTTTTGTCGTATCACCCTGTATATTTGTTAGTACACCCGGAATATCCATTAAAACTTTGCAGATTTACAATCCTTATAATATGCTCTTCATAAAAATGTATAGAATTTGGATCACAGCTTTTTGAGCTATAATGAGAAATAGGGAGGGTAAAAAATGCAGTTAATTTTCACATTCACCGCTATTTTCGCCTTTGGAGTCCTTTGATTAGCGCCAACGACGGAACATGCAACGTCAAATGGCATTGTTGGATTCCAGGGGCAGTACACTCATTACTTAGAACAATATTTATGGTGAAATCCAAAGCGTGTTATGACGACAATAAATTTAAACTCAACCGATCTCACTTCTTCTGTTGCCTGCGAATTGTTATGGCCCATAGTATTAAAACTCTTACAGATGCAATTGCCCAATGTGTAACAGTCAGGCCGACCTATTTCAAGATACCAGGCCCTAACATGTTTACAAACATTGCTGTTAACTGGTCTATACAGCGGTATACAGTGACTGCTAATGTTTTGCCTGCGAGCAGCTACATCCGGGTCACGTGACCGACTCAGAACGTAAACATGTTAACTGGTCTATAGAAGAACTCTCCGACGTGCGAAAAAAACAACAGCTATTTCCGACCAGGTAGAGTGATATTCCAATTAATATAATCCAGATATAATCAAGTAATTGGTGTGGTATATACGAGGGGTGATTGATAAGTTCTAAGCCTAAGGTAGAAAGAGATATGTTACAAAGTTCAAATTTACACCGTCTTCAGTTTCATTCTTCAAATGAAAATTCCAGAAGTTTCATATGTGTACCTGTTCTATTTTTTAACTTGCAGGTAATCAAACATTGAGAGTTTTGCCGGACCTAATGAAGCAATTACGCGAGAAAATTAAAAAAGTTGAGGAGTTCCTTTCCATCTTGGGGACAGAGATATAGTGTCAGACGGTGGCCAAAGGGGGGAATAGCTGGCATGTTCTACCAGATTGAAGCCACACTGATGGATTGCAGTCATGGCTATACCATAGACTTTTCAGGATGGACTCCGGCATTGTCATGATGGAAGAGCACCCCCGATGTCAGCTTTCCTCTCCTTAACTTTTTAATTTTCTTGCGTAATTGCTTCAATAGGTCCGGCAAAACTCTCAATGTTTGATTACCTGCAAGTTAAAAAATAGAACTCATGAAACTTCTGGAATTTTCATTTGAAGAATGAAACTGTAGACGGTGTAAATTTGAACTTTGTAGCATATCTCTTTCTACCTTAGGCTTAGAACTTATCAATCACCCCTCGTATATAGGAGTATTCCGATTGAGAAGACTATCAGTCTGTAACAATAATGTCTCAAATTTGGCTGCAGTAAAACAGAGCCGCGATAAACACACGTCCGTTCAGTTTGCTGCCAAAACAGAATAAGAGAAGAGCAAAGGTCAACTGGGTGTGACCTGGGGTCACTGGTTGGACCATTCTTCTTTTAGGGGGTGTTATACTGGGTATTTTGGGGCATTCCACTTCTCAAAAGGGAAATGCATATGTTTCAGTCAACATTGGTGTAAAGGTAATCAGCTCAATGTAATGATTTAGGATAACTCCTAGTTTATCTTTCCTTGAGTCAGTGGCTCTTGAAATAGTTGTTCAGGTGACAGTGTTGCCTGAAGAACCATTTCAAGAGCCACTGACCAAAGACTTTGCAAAGTAGTATGTTTGATGGGAATTTCTGACAAATGGCAGCTAATGCTGCCGCTTATGACCTTCTTGCACACACAAACAAATTATCTTGGTAAAATACACACCAGGTTGTGTCGCTTTTACATTTTTCAGTTTTTGAGATAAGAACCTACCTGCTCCAGTGATGTCTGGCTGACACTGTAGTCTGAAATCTTCAGTTGTTCTTTTTTATCCTCTAATGTGCCAAATATATAAGACCAGCTCAGATTGTCATTGGTCACCTGATAATGTAGCATGCCCTGGTGATGAAATCATAGTCAGTTAAACAATTAAAACAATTTAAATAAGCAATTTTTTTTTCAAATTTCCTATTTCCAGCAATAATCCAATTCATTTTTTTTAATCATAAATTTTGATATAACTCAAAGCTTATCGAGCATTTTTGCAGTTTTGACATGCTGGAATTTCTTACTATACTTTGTTCATCACCTAATAGGCAAAAATTATTTGGCTTATCTGCGCGTGAAAGTAATTCTGTTTTACACACACGCTTCTTGCCACAAGCGTGCCCGCACGTACATCACGCACTGCATCTGGTGCGGTACTGCGGTATTGTTACTTGCAGTTGCGCCCGCACTATTCTATATCAATTCACCGTGTGTAGAGTCTTGCCAATTTGGTGATGAACAAAGGATATAATTACCTGATGTTGTTCCATCAAAACAGCACCTTCAAATGAATTCAAGATAAATTGTTTGATGTTGTCGGCATCTGCGACCTCGGCAGTCGTGATGATCATGGTGTACCCTTTACCAAACCTAGGAGGATATTTCAAAATTACAATCAAAAGAAAGCAAAAAGAGAATGACAGATGTTCAGTGGTGAGGTAGAACCAAACTAAATATATTTAATTGCTTGTCATGCTTGTACACAAAGGTTCCACAGGTTCCAGACTGAGTGTGCTGGTATTTGCCCATGACAAGCAAATTGCCAGTTATTTGGAATGGTACTCGTGTGCCAACTAAATGGGTGACTGGAAGGCTGCCTATGTAACCTCAGTGATTTACAGGCAAGTGGTCACATTTTTAAAAATATTATTGAAATCAAACACTAAGCATGTACAATCGCATGATTGTTCCCTACCATAAATAGTACGGTGGAAAGAACCATGTGGAACCATTCATCTGTCTATCCCTCCAAGGGTGTGCAGTGCTCATTTTCAAAGTGATTAGTCATCAAATAGTGTCACTACACCTCAAAATATGTATGTTTGAACACAATGGCAGTGGACAAAATGCCCTAGGGCAACACTTCCGAGTTATTTTGTCAGTGTTGTACAGGGTTTTCTCCATGTAGTCCAATAAACCATGCAGCATTATAAACACAGACAAGCGCCATTATAGTTGTATTACATTACTGACCTGCTCTTCAGATGCTGCGTGCTACCCAGGCATTTGAATTGTCCATTGACCATTATAGCTAGTCTGGTGCACAATGCTTCACACTCCTCCATACTGTGGGAAAGAACAGAAATAGTAGAAAATATGGTTAACTCGTTATTTCATCCACTATCATTTAGTCCTCTAATTTATAATAATGAGATTTATTTTGCACCTTTTAACAAGTAGACAAAGCGCTGTTGGCTATTATTATTATTACGCTGCCTTCAGGAATCGTCACAATCATTTCATTTCACCTAGGCTGATAGTGCACAATCCTATCAGCACTTAGATTGTAATATACCCCACAACAGCTCCCCAGATTTCGCTTGGGTCGACGAGGCAATTGAGATTAATTATCTTGCCCAGGGACTCAAACATGTTGACCACAGTAGGGCTCAAACTCACAATTTTAACAGTCTAATGAGGGCACGTGTGGTCCAGTGGATTGAGCGCTCGTCCCGCAATCCAAAGGTTGTGGGTTCGAGCCCCACTGTGGCCAACGTGTTGTGCCCTTGAGTAAGGCGCTTTACCTTAATTACTCCTCTCCACCCAGGTGTATAAATGGGTACCAGCATTATTCAATGCTGGGAAAGTAACAGACTCGCTGTGCGGGAGGAGTGGCGAACTCCCCACAGCAAACATAATATGGAGGAGTCTGGCCCAAACGCTAAGGAAAGATATGGGCACTCCGCGCACGAGCTTGCTCGGCACGACGACTTTACTTTAACAGTCTAATGATCACAAGTCCAGCACTTTTCCATTGGACTACACATGCTCTCATGGTTAGGATTTATAGACCCTATGCAATAGGCAGCCATGTAGGGCAGCCATGTACGGCAAGAGAGTCACATTACATGACTACAATACATCAACCTGTTTTCAAATTCCAAGAGATGCTCAAGTTATACAGGTGATCTATTGTACTCTTGGTATTTCCACTGTAAGGCAAGGGAGATTTTATGTGAATCCCAAAGTGTGACGCCATATTGCATAGGGTCTATTAGGGTTAGAATTTGGGGTTAGGGATACAGTAGTGTTTACGGTTAAGATTAGGGTTAGAACTTTGCACAAAATTAGCAGCAAAACAAAATCGGACATGGTGGGATAGTCCACTGTAGAGTCTTCACAACGAGACCCACATTAAATAAGGCAAAACTTATACTTCATAAGTGTTACGTGTACTGGTAGGTCTTTAGGGAATATTGGTCATTTTTTTATGTACAGAGGAAGTTACAAGGTTTTGAAAACTGGGTGTATGCAGATGATGCCCGGTGACCTGCAGTGAGGCGCCAACGCCATTTGCTGTTCATGAATGTGGCCGATATTGATCGAGTGGACTTTGATATATGCAGCACATTTCTGAACACAGCCTGGGCATGGGAGCTATCAATGTATTGCCGCATCCTGAATACCGGTTTTCTAAACCTTGTAAAATGCCGTCAAGGGTAAGACTAGAGCATTAACTTGTTACTGCAGGCCAAATTTATATGATTTATATACTGTACACAAAATATTGTGTAGTCCTTATAATGCTGAAGGGAATGTATTAATGGGCAACATTAATTCTTTGAAATCATTCAACTACAGCTTACATTGTTTTAAACTGGTGAGTTTATAAATAGCAAATTGCTTTTAAAAGGGGGATGACCCAATTAAGTCTATAAATTTTTATCTTGATAGAATAGCCTTAACCCAAACCCCATCTGGAAAGTTTTGCAACAATATTTCAACCGTTTTAAAATGAAAAGCGAAAAACATGATTTTTGTAATCGTATAGAGTTACGTGTAAATTAATATTGGTCGCAGAATGGGGCATATTTGATTTCATAACCTCCAAACCAAAAAGCCTTTAGCCCTAATACTTACCTATGTGATGTTAGTACATAGAGCGCCCTCCTTTAATGACCGATGTCAGGCGTCCCATAGATGCCGTCTGGCCTTGGGGTCCATGCCTGATGTGGGCTCATCTATGATGGCAAATTGACATGTTGTAGATATTATCGTTTGGTATAAACTTTGAGCCAAAACAACTAATTTTTACATTCCATGATCATGGACTTCCAAACATCCTTTCTGTTGGCAATTCCAGAGAGATTAGAATATAAAGTTTAGCATGAAACTTTGACTTCTATTGACAGGAAAAACAAACAAAAAACCTACTTTGATGCACAGAAATGCAAAATCGACTTACCAAGAACAACAAGAGGTGGGTATCCTAATAATGTGCTTGCTGGTTCACGTTTAAAGCTTGTTGCCTCCACTGCAGAAGTACAGACAGAGATCAAAATCAAAAAATTGCAATTTGCCAGCAAAGGTTAATAGTCAAAAACACATGATGTTTTATAAATCATATAACTGAGGTCTGATTTTTTTCCTTTCCAATGTTGACTGAAATATATGCATTTCCCTTCTGAGAAGTGGAATGACCCCAAAATACCATTTAGCCCCCTAAAAGAGAAAATGGTTCGACCAGTGAACCCAGGTCACACCCTGCGACCATAGCTCTTCCCCAATTGCGTTTTTGGCTCGGAGCCCACACGGACGCACGCACATATCAGGCGGTGGGGCGGGCCTGGAAGCGAAGAAGTTCAACATGGAAAGGAAATCAGGCCTTCAGTTTTATCTCTTTTAAAACATAATGGTTTTGACTCTAAATCATTACACTGAGCTGATTTCTTTTACCAATGGTGACTAGAAACATATGCATACCCCCGTTGAATGAATGATTAAATCAACACCAGCTGGCTCACTTCCAGTCGGCGGTGGAGCATGATATCTCCGAGCGGTCAAAGGATGTAGCCAAAGGCAAGACATAAACACTAAACATATGTATAAGTGCCTTAATAGGCAATAACATAAAATCGGAGACATAGCTTGATCACCTGACAACAGAATACTCCGGGGCGAGTAGTGGGGGCCCTCCACGACATCGCTTCGCAGATATGCAATGCTGATCCCGCGGTGATAAGCCACGAAGATGGATTATTACCGCACGGAATGGGCTCGAGTTTGAGAAGCTCCTATCACAGCGTTTGAGTCATTAATTACAGCGCTTATCCAGCTAGCAATCGTCGCCTTATGCGGGTGTAAAGAAACAAAAAATGTTCGAGACCCTGAGCGGTTCAGTTTAAAGTTTATAGTACTGAGGGCCGGACGGGACACTACAGGCGATTTTCACGCCCACGAAGAGTGACATGCAATTCGGGGGTAAGATAATTGTTGAATGTCGGAAGGAGGAGGACTGTTCTTGGCCAGAAAATCCGGCCTTAACAATTTGACCCTGTCCTGGAGATTCCAGCAGAGATAGAAACGTTTTTAATAACTCTGAACAGCTTCTCCAGAGGCGAGAGCGTCCAGCGAGACTGTCTTATGGTGACATGTTTTAGTGACGCCACAGCCATTGGTTCGAATGGCGGCTTCACTAATAGGTCAAGACAGTATAAGGTCCCAGTGTGGGGCCCACCTTTCCTAGCCGGGGGTCGTGTGTTAAACAACCCCTCTAGAAGGAGATGGATCGATCCATCGTCATTAATGATTGATCCGTCATCGAAACATCTATGGATCGCTAAGATAGCAGACTTATAGTTCCTGACTGTAGAACACTCAAGTCCGCTATCAAAGAAGTGCCGTGAGAAAGTCAGCGACCTCTGCTACAGATGCTCTAGTCGAGACTTCTCTTCACTCACACCAGCGGAGTAGGGTCCCGCAAGGATACTGTCAAGCTCCGAGGGTAGGTACCTCTTCTTCCCGCTGATATGAGCGTATCAGCCTCTGTGAAAAGCCCAGAATATCGGCATCGTTGCCGGATAGAAATGGCCCCCCCCCCCCCCCCCAAGCCGTCAACGCCAGAGTTCCAAGCGACAGGTGGCGATCCTACGTCCGGAAGTGATATTAGATCCGGGGGATTGGTAGACGCAGCGCGGAGCCGCCAAGCGATCCCACCATTGGCCGAAACCACAGGTGTTTCGGCCAAAAGGGAGCTAGGAGGATACACACGAACGCCTCCCGCCCAATTTTCGGAACTACACGATGTAGAATCAGAATTGGTGGGAAGGCATACGCCGTGAACCCCGACCAGTCCATCGCCAGGGAGCGTTGACTGCGTATGCACCCGGGTCGTGAGTCCGGCAGCAATACAGAGGGAGAATGGTGACTCATGTGTGAGGCGAACAGATCGATCTTCGGGGTGGACACCCTCTCGAAGTCCTCTAACGTATCTCGGTTAAGTATCCATTCCGAGGCCGTCATCTGCCGCGAGACAGACGGCGGCAAGGAAAGTGACAGCCCTGGAAATGGACTGTGGACAGCGTGAGGGCCCGGTCTCGACACCACGCTAGATAGCATGGCCATCGCGATCCAGGGACGGGAAAGAGTCCCGCATCTGTTGTTGATGAGGCCACCACGGGAGTTGTCCAGTCTGTACCAGGACACAAATGGAGTTGGTCACCATCGCATCGAAGTGAGCAAGAGTTCGTTCTACTGCCAACAATTCGAGGCGATTGACAGGGGCGCATGCCTCGGTGGGGGACCACGTCCCCGAGGTAGAGGTCTAGGGTAAACCTCCCAACCGACTTTGACGAGTCCGTCGTGAGACTATAGCGAAAGGAGGGAAAAGGAAATTCTCCCGAGTCAGGTTGGGGCGGTGAGACCACCATGCCAGGTGATCCCGGATCTCCGTGTTACGGGGAAGGACGGGAGTATGGGTACTTGTCGGCCTGTAATGTCGCCGAGGTGAAGCTGAGCATCCTCATGTGAAGCGACAATTGGGATAAAGGTCGACGAGACAGGCCATCAAGCCTAGAAGGTGAAGCCAGTATCGAGCGGGGGCCTGATTGAGTTTGGCTATGGAGGTCGCAGTTCGAGTGACAACCTCCACCCGCTCGGCCGTCGATCTGCAATGCCGGGGGGGGGGGAAAGCAGTTGCAGCCGTGCACCCAGATAACTCATGTCCTGAGAGGGGGTAAGGCTCGAATTGTCGAAGTTGACAATGAAGCCCAGCCTCTTGCACGACCTGGATGGTACGATGACCAGCTCGGACGTCGCATGGGTAGACTGCAGTAGATGAACCAGTCTCCAGGTACATGCAGAGGTGGACCCACTCTCGCCTGAGGAAGGCGCCCACGTCCCGGGTCACCATCGTGAAGACCGAAGTCCGAAGGGGAGACACGTCCGAAGGGGAGACACGTCCACTCATACGACTGGCCCTCGATTTGGAACCTGAGCCAGCTCCCCTTCAAAGGACAGTGCAGGATCGACGCGGAGGGTTTCAATCCTGAACTTTTTGCCTTGATGACTGATTCAGTGGCTTCAAGTTCAGGGATTGGACGCCAATCCCCGGTCTTCTTGGGAGCAAGAGAACGCGACCAAAACTCCTTGGCGAACGGGGGGTCGACGGGGGAGATGCATCCTTCGCCAAGAGGGCCGAGACCTCGGCTAGAAGAACTTGGTTCTTTGGCTCACCCGGAATCGGGGTGGGGTCTCGGCCGGGGAAGTCGCCAGGCGGTGTTTTTTTATGTCGCGGTGAATTCCTATTCGCTAACCCTGTTCCACCACACTAAGCACCCAAGGTGCGGGAATAATGCTGGCCATTCCCGCAAGCAAGAGAAAGCGGCGCCACCGGAGGTCGAAGGGCTCCCTCCCGAGGAGAGACCACGCGGCCGCCGTGCCTCAGGACCTAGGCTGCTTCCCCTTCCCAGTCGCCTTGCTTTTGGGAGGGGGGTGAGCCTTAGTCCTGGCCCCGCGGCTCTGAGAAGAATGTGCAGGGCTGCAGGCTTCTTGGGTGGCTGAGCTGGTGTCGGCTTTGCCTGTTTGGCGGCACGACTAGAAGAAGAGGGCGAGAGCTCTTATTCTTTCTTCTTGCCGAAAGACCTCCCTGAGGAGATCTTCGCCTGAGCCTCCGTGAGCGCCTGTTCTGACTCTACACGTTCCGCTGAGCAAGCAAGGAATCACTGAACGAGCCTCCGAAGAGGACGTCCCAGGACTTCGGCTTGGTTTTGGAAACCTCCGATGCGAGATCGGAGCTCAGGGTGTGAAGTGTGAAGCAGGCGTCCTCGCGTCGCAAGAAGCTGAGACGACGCGCATGGAGCATTGCAGACCTCGTCTGCCTGTCATAGCGAGGCTAGGACGGTTAAGGGTCAGAGGCCTACGGGGAGGCAGCTCCACCCTCGCCAATGAAGACCTGAGATCGTGGGCGAGGACCATAGAAAAGGCCCCTAGACGTATGCCGAGGTCACCGCAGGTCTAGGTGTTCACTGCTCCTCCCGAAGGGGGAGAATCCAGTGGGACAGCATTGCCACCAAAAGGGCCCGAGTACCGCTGTGGAGAGCTGAGGAGGCAACTTGGTAAATGAGTCCACCAACGGGTTAACGAAATTTTTCAAACAACAGTTGACATATTTTATTAATATACCACAGCAGATAATAAACATAATAGACACACCCGCCAAGCTGTATTGATAGTAGGCAGTCCTACTAAAAATAAACAAACAAACAAACATAGTCAAAGGCGTCCAAGGCTGCAACACGTGCGGCAATGGCTGCCTTTGTTTACCTTTTTTCCTGCTACACAGATCACATGACCGCAACGGCGGCAAAAAAAGGATACATAATAAAAGCTCTCCGATGGGCGTGAAAGTCTTTGTATATTCCGACCAGGTAGAGCGCTTTATATCCAATATATAATCCAATAATATATCCAGATAAGGTATGGTTATAGTAGTAGGAGTATTCCGTTTGAGACGACTATCAGTCCAGTATCAATATCTGTTAAATTTGACTGCCAACAGAGCTGCGATGCGCTTGTCTTGTACGACAGCCAAAACGAAATTGAGTTAGAGTAATGGTCGAAAAGGTTGTGACCTGGGGTCACTGGTCGAGACCATTTTCTCTTTTAGGGGTGCTAAAATGGTATTTTGGGGCATTCCACTTCTCAGAAGGGAAATGCATATATTTCAGTCAACATTGGTGTAAAGGAAATCAGCTCAGTGTATGATTTGTACCTTTAATGCACCTTTACCATTAAGTGCCAATACTATTATTTTTCGCATACATACCGTGACGTAACAACAGAGTGCCAGATCAACAAATTTTATTACTAATATGCATGAAAGAAAAACCAAAGTTAATACAATACTACTACTATTATACTACTACTGATGCAAGATTCAGCTTCTCTTTCGAGAGCATTTCTCTTGTTACGATGCACAGTTGTAAATTTCTTCAACAGAATTTCAAAGATTTGCTCCAAATCTTCTAGGCACTTTTGATTTTGTGTTACTGATTCCTGGATCCACTTGTGCAAACTGTACAAGTACCAATATACCTCCTACATTAAAATTATGTACACAAGCTGTGCACTGTAAGAAGCATGGTATAGTATGTGTCTCTACCTCTGTGCAGTAACGTCAGCATACGTGAGATTTGTTGGTTGCAGGAGTAAATCACTCGCGCTGACTCGAAGCGACGGCACTTTTACGTGCGCGCACAAAGACGGCATTTCTTGATGCATGCGTAAATGTTATGACATCACTGCACAGAGGTAGAGACACAGACTATAGTTAACATGCATGTAGCTAGACCACAAGAGCCAGCCCAGCAGGCAATCTACAGTGGTTTCTGGAACGCAAGTGTCGTCTGCTGGGGTGGTTTACAAATTGGGGTAGGGGGCATAATTTTTTTTTTAAATTGACCACTGGATGACCATAACTATAAGATTATTTTCACCTGAATCAGGAAAAACATGAACAAGGCGGTTCTTGAACCACAAAGATTCCCCCGCCCGTCGCGGTAGTAAAAGAAGGAAAAATAACATAACTTTAAAATCACAGGGAGGATTGTGATGGAAATATGTGCTTCTCAAACCACTGAGGCACCTGCCATAGCAGTTGCAATACCTTGGATGACCCACTTCACCTAGAAGTGACCATAACCATTTTTATTTGCAGTAATTTGACCTTAGATGACCCCACATGACCTTAAAATGACCTTTTGGCACTGAAGGAGTCTGTATCGGGCGAGGGAAACTCAAAACTCACCTAATAACGATTTTATCATACCCAAGCAGAACAAAATAAGCACAAACATATGGGCTAAAGAAAATTATAAGGGTGATTCACAAAACAAAAAATACTTTACGGTAAATTGACTGTAGGCATATTGTTTTAAATGAGTGCAAGGGTGACAAATTTTCAGCGACAAGAATCTTTTGAAAATAAACAGCCCTAAAAATCATCTTTTTCTGATACACAAACAAAATTATTGTTCTATTTTAAAGTCTTTTAGTATATGTGAGAGCGATTATGCTGAATCTTGTTCCAACTCAGTTCCACATTGCTAAATTGAGGCGATTATCCAATGAAAATCAAGGGATCTACATGATGGTATGATAAACATCTATGTTGTGAAGATGGGCACCCACATAGATCAAAAGATACTGCGTGGGACACTCACACACATATGCCTAACATTTCTATGGCCTCCTTCTGCCAACATTGTTGGGGGGGAACTAAAAATATGTAAATGAGCTTATTTTCATAATGAAGCTGCAAATAAGGTCAAATGGCAGAGGTCAGCATGTCCTACCACTTTTCAAGTACAAAGTTAATTGGTTAATGCACACAAGTGTATACACGGCCAATATGTGCATGGTTAACATTTGTAATACTTGTACACACAAGTGCGCGTGCGCACACACACATACAGACACATGCACACGCGCACTAATAATTGTGGTAATCTTCAAGTACTTTGGGCACACAAAATGTCAGAAATATTTAACAAATCTATAATTCTGTCACATTTTGAAAAAGTTATTAGATCCCATCTTTAATTACAAAATCATCTGCATGAGAAAAATATGTTTTCAACTTAGTTTTTTACAAGTGACTTAACCAAAACAATTTCCAACACAACAGTGCCAAAAATCAATTTTGCGCAAATCTGTGGGTGTAGTTTGTTTACATTATTTTATTCACTGATGGCTTAAAGAGACATGAGATTTCCAGAAAGAAGCGCCCCCAATTTTTTTCGAACCCGGGTTTTTTGCATATTTGGAATGCTTTCCAATGTATTAGATCACACCTGAAGTGAATAAGCCGAATATGCCGTCTTTCTGTAATAATATGATGATTTAGTACTTTCTGTCGTGCACGACAGAAAGTCAAAGCACGGTGTTCTATGGGGACAATTACGTTAGGCAGGCAAGTTCAAAACAAGGTTTGCTGATTTCTTTTGTACTTGTTTGTCCAATAAACCTTCGGAATGTTCTTGGTAGGTGGTCTACAATCGATTCTGTGCAATTTGAGAGAAATTCGTATCCTAAAAAAATCTCCTCATGTCACTTTAAAAAAGAATGGCTTGAACATAGCACCCACAAATTGGAAACTAAGTAAGCGTAATGATAGATATCATCGCTATCTTAATCTGATGGTACTCTCACCTGTATGTTCCACACAACTTATCAGCCCATTTATTCAGGTTGAGATGTGTGATAGTAGCATTGACAATCCTCTCCATCTCGTCCCTTGGTATGCCACGCAGCCTAGCAAAGAGCTGTAGCATCTCACGACCAGTAAGCTTGTCTACTAAGGCATCAAACTATGAAGGGATATGAACAAAATGCATTGGTCATACAAGTGTCCCTAAGGCGATGAAAATAAAAAACCCTGTTTTACGGGCCCGACCGACCCTGATTTTTCAGTGTTGCAAATTTGTTTTTTTTTTAGTTTTTCCAAAAATCATGTAAAATCAGCCTGTTTTTAGCCCAAATTTATCAATTTTGGCAAATTCTTTTTAGAAAATTTGTTTGTAAAAAAATTTCATTTTTTTTCTCTTGATTTTTCAGATTTTGGGGATATTTTAGGCCAATTTTGAGCTCCAGAAATGAAAAAAAAAAGAAAAAAAGAAAAAATTCGCCCGACCGACCGACCCTACTCGTAAGGTCCGCTCGCCCGTAAAACAGGGTTTTCTTTTTTCGTCGCCTAATGGGACTGTTACTTAAAGGAGCTTTAGTTAAATCAAAGTGTAGCTACCCCTATTTAAGAGAATGACAATATAATTTTAAGACTAAATCTGAATTCCAGGTAGCACACCACAAAGTTAACTTGGGTAAAGTACAAATTGCCATAGGGAAGAAATTGTTTGATGCCCATCTTAAAACCTTGAAAATCAAAGGAACATAAATCAGTATCTAACCAAGTTTAAGGCTGTTTAAGGATTGGATGTCTGCAAAATCCCATTCCTGTGGACATTTGACTGATCCCAATGTGCAATATCAAGATATAGTGTTCAATAATGTGCAATATCCAAGCATCTGTCAGATGCTCGGATTTAGACACTGTTACATAGAGGTGACTGAGGGACTCAGGCTATTTTTACAATATTGTCACTAGTTGCTAATTTTTGAAGAAAACAATCACGTTCATGCTATAATAATAATAATAAAACAGTGCTTATAAAGCGCCTTACACCGAGGTCTCAAAGCGCTATACAACCAACAACAAACAGTATACATATAACAAGAAATACTCAAATTACAAAATACAAAATAAACCTGAAACATGTAAATTAATCATCAAAAGCAAGTTTGAAAAGATGTGTCTTTAGACTTGACTTAAATTGACCAACAGTCTGACAATTTTTAATGTGGAAAGGAAGTTTGTTCCAGAGTTAGGATGAAGCTTTGGAGAATGAGCGATGACCGTATGAAAGAGTTGAAACAGAAGTAGATACAAGGTTCATTTGTGAAGATGACCGTAAATTACGAGATGGTTTGTATTTCTGAATGAGTTCCTGAAGATAAATTGGAGCCAATCCATGAATACATTTGTAGGTTAAAACTAATAGCTTGTGCTGCTGTAGTCAGAGTCAGCATTGAACTTGGGATTTGTTACAGGGACTGAGGGACTAAGGCTATTTTTTCTGGACCATCACCTATTGCTAATTTCTGAAGAGAACAAGACCACCTTCCTCCTATAGTCACAGTCAGCATTTAAAGAGACATGATGAGTTGCCAGGAAGCAGCGCCCCAATTTTTCTCGAACCCCGTTTTTTTATTATGTATTAGATCACACCTGAAGTGAATAAGACGAATACGAAGTGTTATGGTAATGAGATGATGATCTAGTACTTTCTGTCGTGCACGACAGAAAGTCAAAGCATGGTTTTCTATGGGGAACGATTACGATAGCAGGCAAGTCAAACAAGGTTTGCGGTTTTCTTTTGCACATGTTTGTCCAATAACCTTCGATAACGGTTGTCTCGGTAGGTGGTCTACAACCTATCCAGTGAAATTGAGAGAAATTTGTATCCTAAAAAAATCTCCTGCTGTCACTTTAACTTGGGATTTGTTACAGGGACTAAGGGACTCAGGCTATTTTACCACACCATCACCTATTGCTAATTAGTCAAAAACACACTAGGTTTTTATTTATAACATTCGGTATTGGACAGGCCGAACCCCAATATTTCTATAAGCATTAAATTCAAGGGACGCCTCCAGAACAGCGGGGAAAGATTTATGGAAGAAGTTCCGATTTTAGATGCAGCGGAAACCAGAGTCTCGGAGAAAACCTGCGAGGACGAGTTTTATAAATCATATAAACTGAGGCCTGATTTCCTCCAAGTGACTCAAACATATGCATTTCCCTTTTGAGAAGTGGATGCCCCAAAATACCAAGTTAACACCCCCTTAAAAGAAGAATGGTCCAACCAGCGACCCCAGGTACAACCCAGTTTGACCCTTTGCTCTTCTCTCATTCCGTTTTGGCCCTGAGCTTGAATTGAACGCAGACGAACAACAAATGTTGTGGGGCGGGCCTGGAAAGTGGAAGTCAACATTGGAAAGGAAATCAGGACTCAGTTATATGATTTCTAACATAATGTGTTTTTAACTAAATCAGTACAATGAGCTGATTTCCTTACACCAATGTTGACTGAAAACATATGCTTACCCCTGAGTGGAAGAATATTTTCAATCAACAACCAGACTAGCACCTAGCAGTCGGAGGAGGAACATAATGTTTCAGAGGGCGGGTGTTGACTGCAAGGTGCAGCCAAAGGTTGAACAAAAAAAACGCCGATTTAGAGCACAAAACACATGGAACTCTAGATTCCTAAAAGTCAGGGGAAGCCACATAAACTACCTAGACAGTGGAGTACACAAGGGTTGAGTCATCGGACCCATAGACTTTATACTGTGTTTTAAATGACCTGGCCAAAGTTTTTGTAGAAGAGCCAGAGCCGAGATTACCGCAGGCGAAAAAACCAGCCTAAGGAACAGGCGAGAGGAGAACTCTGGAGGAGACTGGAATGCGACGGACGTAGCCTTGGGACAAAGGGCCAGAAGACCCCGCAGCAAAGGCAGAGAACAAGGCTTCACAGACCTGCAACAACGGGGGGAGGATCCGAGAAGGAAGGAACAAGCGAAGCGCCAGGCGGACCCGCGTAAAGGACGCGGGGCAAAGAAGCTAACCAAAAAAAAAACGGGCGAAACGGGCCCTAGAGAGATGGTCCGATCAGAACACCACAGATGACCCCCACACGGGGAGTAGGACCGGGGAGATAGGTGGAGAGAATGAAGGAAGGGCTAAAGACCCCAAGCCCCGAAAGAAGGGCCAGTTAGATATAAGGACGACCTTGACCGGGGAGAAAAAAAGCTACAAGGAGACGGAAATCTCCGAGCTAATCAAGCCGGGGAGGGGACCGAAGAGTAATAAAGGCGAGGACCAGAGCGACGCCGCACCCAAAGGATAATCGGGGGCTTCGCCAAGAGAATCGCCGATAAATTCAGATCCCGAGGGAACTAGCTTTCGGTCAGGATCGCACGCCTGTACAGGACGTCAATGGAACTATGCCAACGCAACGAGGTGAACCAAACAACCCTTGATGTGGGAGCCGATAGCCGACCGAACAATCCAGACAATGAATGATCGGAGACTGCTAACGAAGCCTCCAAAATAAGCAAAACGTCCCACATCAGGCTGTCACAGCCAGGAGAGGGAGGACAATTCAGGCCTCGACTTGGAAGTCGACAGAACAACCGAGGAAGGGAAAAGACGAGGCAGACCTCTGTAATACCTGAGCCGCAGCGACAAAACCGGGCAATGGAAGGGCAGTCAGGGCTAGGATTACCAATGATAAACTAGCGCGTCCCCCGATGGGCCAGAGCAAAAAAGTGGGAAACCACCGAGAAGTCTACCAGACGGGGGGAAAAACCAGAGGGGGCAAGCTTCGCAGAAACACGAGTCGAGCCCGAGAGGCGACTCGCAAGGAAGCCTCCAGCGGCTCGAGCCAAAAGCCCGCTAACTGCTCGGGAAGCCCGAGCAGAAGCCTAACCAGTGGCGACTGCAAACAGAGAGCAGGTGACAAAGTCGTAAAAGAACAGAATGATCCTAGAATGCTAAAAAGCTAGAGGAACTTCTGGACAGAACGACAAATGGATATCAAGGAGGCAAACAAATAGCCGCGTAACTGAACTCCAGCTACGGGCAGAAGGATGCCACCAAGAAGAGGTCCGCAGACAGCACAGTGGCTTTGACACGATATCCCGCGAGGAACACGAGAAGAAAGTGAAGAGAGCCACCAGAAAGGTGCTACCTGAACGGGCGAGATACCGATTAAGGATCACCAAAGCCTCGAGAAGAGGGAGTAACCAACTCGTCAACCAAAACTCGAGATGTCAGACATGGAAGAATGGCTCACAACAGGGGGAAAACGCCCCAGAGACATTCCCACGCGGGAGCGAGAAGCTCCCATCTGACTGTAAGTCCAGGTCACAGACTTCTGACCGACTAGAAGAGAGGGGATAAAAATCCGTGAAGTGGGTAGGCTACCATGTCAAGGGCTCCCAGATCGTAAAGACAGGAGCCAAAGCAACCGAACGTGCCTCCAGGACCCCGAGGGTACCGGGGGAAGGGCACAAGATCAAGTCGCAAGGCACGGCGGGAAGACAAGGCCACGCCAACTGCCAAGAACTGAGAAAACTGCCAAGAACAACTGAGAAAGCCGCCAGCGAAGGCGAGTTCAGCGAACCTACCAAGCAAGGGAATACCCCATCGCAGGGATTCCCAGCTAGGCGGCACAGTTGGGACAGAAGGCATGGCAGAGAAACCCGCAAGTGAAGAGATCGAACAACGGGAGCCTGAAAAACCGCTGAAAAAAAAAAAAAAAAAAAAAAAAAAAAAAAAAAAAAAAAAAAAAAAAAAAAAAAAAAAAAAAAAAAAAAAAAAAAAAAAAAAAAAAAAAAAAAAAAAAAAAAAAAAAAAAAAAAAAAAAAAAAAAAAAAAAAAAAAAAAGCTCCGAACAAGGGAGCCCGAGCAGCGAAAGCACCCCCGCGGAGCCGGGGGCAGTGTGCACGGAGGCTAAGGTCTGGGCCCCGACGAAGCTGCAAGCCATAGCGCGGCAGGATGCGCCTCACGCCCCAGGCTGAGGCGGGCTAGGCCAGCCAACGGCAGGGCAAGAGCACCCCAAGCACACCCACGAAGGGGGAACTCTGCATGCAGAAGCTAGAGCAACATTGGGGAATAGACGCGGTAATCCCGGGAGTACACAAGACAAAAAAAAAAAAAAAAAAAACACACCCCAAGGCAAGGCAGTATGCCAGCCAGAGAAGGGGTGAAGCCACCCAGGCTAGGCCATCCCGCACCGCGGGTGAGCCCTGCCAAAGAGCAGACTTGGATAGACCCGAGAGATCCGCTGAGACCTACGGCATCCCCGAGGGGAGGCCCGAGAGCCAGAGCGGCGCGACATCCCCGCAAGGGAGACAGGTCGCGGCGCCGTGAGTTGAAAGTCAACACCATTGAAGGCGGACAAGCAACACCCAAGCAACAGCCCCCGTAAGAGGGGACAAGTCGCAGGGGTTAAGGCCGAAAATCAACGCCAATGACGGCGGATAAACAGCCACCATGCAGCGCTCCCCTGCGGGGAGGAGACGCGGCAAAGAGGATTGAATGGTAACACTAATCAACCCAAGCCAACCACCTCCGAACCGTAGCAGGAACTAGCGCAGGATGACCCGCACCAGTGACCGCACACGGTACCCCGCATAAGCGGGGGCCAACCTGGCGAAGCGCCGCGCGCCCCACCTAGCCCGTGAAGGCCTGGTGAAGCATGCAGCACGAGCCAGATTGACACCGCGTGGCTAGCAGGCTAGCCATGCGGGGAGCAGTGAGCGTAACCGACACCCTCGGCGCCCCGTGAGGGGACGCCAAGGAAACCACCTCAGGGCTCAACGAAGCAAGCCCCGAGGCCGGTACCACGGCGGTGCGGTCACGGAGTCCGAAGACCCCAAGACCAATAGCGCCGGGTGTCGGTACTAGAAGCGATGGATTGGCCCGAGAAAACCCGGGCGTCACCATTGCCACCACACCGCTACCGGACGGACTGCCGCCGCCCCTTCCCACGGGGAAAGGGCAGAGCAGACCGCGCTAGCCTGCACCGGAGAAGCCCCTAGGGCTAGACCAGGCGAGCCAGCAGCCGGTAGCGAGGTAGACGGGCGAAACTCCCGAGAGAGAAACGCCCTACTAACATGCCATGAAGTAGCCGAAGCTACAACATCTTCAGGTGCTCCCAAAGCAGCGGGGCCGCCTTGGAAGAACCTCGGACTGGAGCCCGAACACCACCCCGCCTTTCCCTTAGCGAAACACTGATAGGGAAACTGTGTTCAATGGCGAACCATTGAAAACAGAAAGGCCACCGCAAAAGAACGAGCACCAAACGGAGCGACAGCGGAAGCGAGACCCGTGATGAACGCACAGAGAAAGAGGGTCACGGGGCGGCGAGCGCAAAAAACGCTAAAAAGGGGGAAGCGAGCCAAATGGGCGTGCGTGTCGGAACGAAAACGAGCGATGAAAAACAAAGGCGTGCCGCGGTAAAACCCGGCCCGCCAACACGGAGACAAAGATACCGTCGCGGTAATAAAGTCACACACGTTAAAGGATTTTCCAAAGTCAGTTTTCACATATTTTATTAACTAAACAACAAGCATAAGAATAAAATAATAGACACACTCACCCAAAAGAACTGTTTTATTGATAGTATAGAAACTACAAGAAACAGAAACAGGCTCACAAAAATCAAGGCATCCAAAGCACGCAAACATGTGCGGCAATGGCTGCCTTTGTTTACCTTTTGCCCG